>JAKUCV010004591.1:15767-29833 GCA_028386065.3 Turnera subulata
TTTTTTTCTTCACCTCTTCTTTCCCTCCACCGGCTGCTGCTTCTTCTTTTATAAACTTTTTTTTTACTATTACTCATGTGAACATCAAATAATACGATTCGTCTGCATTACGGGCGAATCCGATCCGGACCAGAAAATAACCGATACCTCCTTAGTTATTTTCCGGTGTGATTTTCCGAGAAATTCCGAAACCCGAAAAATACCAACTTAGTTTCGAAAAATCCACGGGAAAATCACGAGCGCGGGAAAACGCTCGGTTTCGAAAAACGACTCCCGATTTACCTTGAATTAATTACCCAAGATTAATTCAACAGTAAATCACGGTAAATAGACTTTTACAGTCCGGTAAAAATCAAAAATTTTACCCGGGCTGTTACACTAATGAAATTTTTGTTATATTTTTAAATTTTTTATCAGGTTTTTATTGTATTTTTTTAATTGGTAGAGAACTAATATAAATACAGGTTTATATTTGTTTGTGATACAGTTCCTTTACCATTTATTCTCTCTTTTCAGTACGTACTAAACTTTTTATAGTATTAGCATTTTTTTATTCTACTTTTAAGATTCTGTGTCTCATACAATTTCTTTACCATTCTCTCTTATTGTTTCTTTATTTTAGCTTACCGGCTTTATTAACACTTTTTGTTTCTCTATTTTTCTTTTCTTTTAATGCATTTTAATTTTGTATTTTATGTATCTGTATGTGATTCACTTTCTTTAGCATTCATTGTCTCCTACTCATTTTTTTCTTTTTTTTCTTTGTTTCTAATACAATTGTGTATTTGTTATTTTTATAATTTTTTTTTTGGCTGGGCAATGAATATTAATACTTTGGATGAATTGTCCCCCAACAATGACTTCTTAACAACTCAAGTTAGGGTTTCAAGATTGTGGGTGTAACAGCCCGGGTAAAATTTGGATCTTTACCGGGACTGTTAAAGTCGTTATATAGTGATTTACCGAATGAATTAATCTTGGGTAATTAATTCAAGGTAAATCGGGAGTCGTTTTTCGAAACCGAGACTTTTCCCGCGCTCGAGAGTGTCTTTCTAACTAACCGAGCCTCGGTTTTCAGTTCCGAGACTTGGACGATGCTCAGGAGAATTAATCGGATTTTCCGCGCCCAAGTCATATTTTTGGACTCGGGACGGAAAATTACGGTTATGCTCGTCCTCTCCCCTTTTCTTCTTTTCTTTTCTTCTTTTCTTTTTTCTCTTTTCTCTTCTCTCTTTTTCTTTCCCTTCTCCTTCCCCTTTTCCTTCAGCCGCCGGCCTGCGTTTCTTTTTTTTTCTTCTTTCTCGTGAACTGCCGGCCCCTCCCCATCTTTTCTTCCTTTTTTCTCTTTGTCCTTTCTTCTCTTCATTCTTTTATTTCCTCCTCAATTCTTCCTTCCTCCACGCCTCCCCTGCCAAATCCATCCTCTCCTCTACCTTCCCGAGCGAGCCGCTGCCTTCTCCTCCCCTGCCTCCTACCTTTTCTTTCTTTCTTTTTCTTTCTTCTCCTCCCTCGTCCTCTCCCCTTCGCTGAGCCAACCACCATCGCCTTTCACCGCCCTGCTGCTGCCGACGACCACCAGCAGCCACCGGGCCGTCTTCCTTGCATCTCCCTCTCGTCACCGTCGCCGTCCTCGGGGCTGTGTGGGTAAGACGACGCCACGGCCGCCTGAGACGAGCTCGACACCACCAGGGGAATGAGCTCGAGCCGCCACCTCGCACGCGCTGCCGCTACCCCTAGTGCCGGCCGATCTATCCTCCTCCTCTGTAACTCGTGTCGGCGCCGTGTGGGTAAGTCGCTGCTACCGAAATCACCTTCTTCTTCCCTGTGATTGTTGTTGATGTATGCGGGTTGAATTGGATGAATTAGAACTGATTTACTTTGGTTTGATGCATGATTTTGTTTGATGGATGCGGGTTTGGGTGTTGTTGTGTCGGTGGATGCTGGTTGTTGGGTTGGTGGTGCTGGCTGGGTACGGTAGTGTTGTTTTGTGGTGGTTTAGACGGTGAACAGTAACAAAGACGTTGGTTGTATTGAGGGCTGCAGGAACAGTACTGACCGGATTCCGGCGAGATTCCAGTGCCTCAGGATTTTTCCGGCAGTCCCGGGAATTTTCCGGCGAGCCCGGAAATGGATCCGTTGGGTAAACCCGAGCCTACGACCATATGCATCATTAAACGAAACCCGAACAACGTTAATGAACCCGGACTCTTAATTGTTTTAATTAAAATAAAGATTTAATTTAATTAATCAAATACTAACCTTTAATTCCATTTATGTTTTGTAATTTGATGTTTAATTTTATTTTTGGATTATTAAAAAGGCCTATAGTATTTAAATTCCGGTTTATTTAATTTATACTTGGACAGTTAATAATTAAAGGCCAGTTATACTTATTCAGTTGATTTAGTTGTCAAATCTAAGCTTAAAAATATAAATATGATTATCTATGAATTATAAACATATATGCATAAATGACTATATATATATATATAACCTACTAAATTTATGTTTGGCTAAATAATGAAGTTACAACTTGATTTATCACATAAATACATATATGGTTAAGTAGGAAATATCTACTATGTATGCATAATATGGTCACACTAGATATACGTTTAATCTAGTATTGATTTATGTGTAAATATACGTGTATATATATGTATTTTAATATGTTTATGTTTTCCCTTATAAACAAAGGGCTAAAGGGCCGGGATATCGGCTTGGAGCTCGGTTTCGGTTTTCAACTTAAAGATCGAGTATGACTGGTATATCGATTAAAGAGACTAATTTCATATTAAAGAAAAACATGGAAATAATAGGAATTAGACTTGGTATAAGACAAGCCGTGTAACAATTTCTAAAACCGGCATTATGCATAATCATCCATGTTTGCGCATTATAAGTGATTATTGTGTTCCTATATGTACATATAGGGTATCGGGATTTGACCGGATAGCAGTTTCAGAGACACATCAGGTGAGGATGGATAAACCTTGATATGTGCCGTAATGTTGTGTGTGTATCTTTGTTGTTTGTGTATTTTTGTTGTTTGATTGATCTGCTGGAATAATTGTTGACTGTTACCTGATTGCTATGGAATTGTTGATGTTTGTTGTTGAATCGTGTCAGACCTGTGTATGTTGTGTATTACTTGGTTTAATTGATTAAATGTTGTTGATTATACGTTGTGATATATTGCTTCGTTAATTGGCTTATTTACTGGTGATAACTGGAGTGTTTATAAATCTTGGTTGATTTGTGATAAGATGAGATAACCCAGATGAGCTGTGAGGCAAGTTGCCTGCTCAGGGATTTGATAATTGGTAATTTAATAAAAATGAATAATTGGTTAACCTCACTTAGACTATTAGCGTCACGGACATTAAGTGTTGGTATGGAGTGGTCTGGTCGATGTCTGTGGTTAGGGGTATACCGAATACCCAGTGGCTCGAATATGCCGAATATCCGGTTGGTATGTTGATATTTGTGGTGAGGGTATACCGAATACTCAGTGGCTCGGATATGCCGAATATTCGGTTGGTATGTTGATGCTTGTGGTGAGGGTATACCGAATACCCAGTAGCTCGGATATACCGAATATCCGGTTGGCATGTCGATGCCTGTTTGGATAGTGGCACTGCGGACCAGGCAACACTTGATACGTGACGGGGCTCAAATTAAAACTGGATAATAAAATTAACTAGACTTAGAAGGTCACACATAGAAGTATTCGTATGTGTTTGGGTTATGATTGTCCCCTTATTTATGTTCTTGGTTATGTTATATTTACGGTGCTTGTTGGCTGATGTGAAGATGGACTGTCTTGATATGTGACTATTTGCTCTGTTGGATATGCTTTGTTGTTTGATTGAACCGTTGAGTTGTGTTTGGATTTACATGACTTGCTGTTAGTGAATTGGAATTGTTGATATGAAAATAAGTTGAGGAAATGGGCTATTGATTGATGAAAGAGGAATACTTGAGATGGCGATATAATTGTCACTTGGAAAGTAGTGGTGCGACTAGATGGTTAGAGACTAGTTCTATGGTGTCATGGCCGGTAGGTTGGTTGATTGGGGTGTCGACCCCGGATGAGATTGATATTGGGATGTTGATCCCGGATTTGTGATATTGTGATGTTGATCCCGGATTTGTGATATGGGGATGTTGATCCTGGATTGTGGTTGGGCCTGGCATCCAGAATTAGTTAATAACCAGGTACGACCCTAGCTTGTCTAGTGACGGACCCGGAAGGTAAAATGGGTAATAAAAATTAATAAGCATTCTCTTGGTCTTGGCCTTGATATGATTTAGTAGGATTCCTCTGTTGTGCTGTTTGTTGTTGGATTCCTCTGTTTTGTTGTATGTGTTAGATTCTTCTGTTTTGATGGTTGTATTACTTCGAAAGTATTACGGTTGATTATATATCTCTGTTTATCTTTCGTCGGTGAGCGCTTCGGACTCTCCCCTCGCCTGCGGGGTTTCATCCCGTAGGATGAGTTGCTTGTAGTGCAGGAACGTACAGGGCGAGCTGAAGCGTACCCTCGGACAGGACTCGGATCCATTAGTTTCATTGGGCTTTGCATGTGTTGTCATGTGAGTTATAAGTCTTCCGCTGTGCATATTGTTAAGTCTTCCGCTGTGCATGTTTTTACTATTGTTGGGCCATTGGGCCAGTTGAGTTGTTACTGCTGTTATTGATGTTGGGCCGTAGGGCCATATTGCTGTTTATATTTTTGGGCTGTCGAGCCAGGGTTTAAGTTTTATACACTGTATGCTGGGTTTGATTGGTCGGGTTGTCACAGTTCCGGCACGTGTTTACTGTGTACGATAAATACGGGTCGGGCCGCTTCAGTGGGAGTCTTTGAATACAAAATTGCAAAATATCCTTACCAATCTAGATTTGATTTTAATTGATGCAAAGGTAAGTTTTCAATTTTCCATGCCTTTCTATTTTAAAATTTTTATCATTTCCTTTTATTTTCCTCATATTTTTTTATTTTTATGATGCAGGTATAAATTCACAAAATTAATTATTATTTTTATTAATATTGAGTATTTTATTTTATTCTTCTAATTTATTTTTATTTTCTATTTTAATGTTTCATTTTCATAATAATTTTTTAAAATTTTTTCTTGATTTTTATTTTTAGAAATTACCCTCTTAGTTTTTATGTTTTGTTTATTATTAATTAATTATTTTAATTTTTTTATTATTTAATATATATATTTTTTTGGGGCTCACTGATGTATTTCTAAATATAAAAAATTTATATTATTAAATAGTTTTTTTCATTTTTTTATTTATATTTCATTTTTTAATTTAATTTTTTCTGCATAATAATATTTTTTATTTTCCTGATTTATATTTCTATAAAATTAGTCTCTTAAGTTTTTCAACTTTTTTTTGTTATCATTCATTATTATTTTTTATTTTTACTTCTGTTGTTTATTATTTTTGCTGTTCTTTTGGCTCAATGATCCATGTTGAACTTTGCACAATTAATTATTATTTATATTATTATTAAATAAGTTTTTAAGAATTTGTTTTTCTGATCTATATTATACTTTTTTAAAATTTTTTATATTAATATTTTTTATTCATTTTATTGATTTATGTTTTAAAAATTACTCTCATATATTTTTTATTTTATTGTTTATTATTAATTAATTATTTTAACTTTTTAATTTATTGTTTAATATGTTTTTTAGGAGCCAATAATGCATGTTTGAGTTTAAAAAATTAGTTATTATTTTTTTCTAATTTATAGTCTTATTTTTATTTTAATAATTTTTTATTTATTTTTGGATCTATATGAAAATATGGAAAAAAATTGTTAAAAAAATTTATAATTTGGAAACAAATTGTGTGCATTTTTTTTTCAGATTACATAAAAAATGCCTAGAAATAATAGTTAATATGTTAAATTTTTTAAAAAATTAATTAATAGGCAAGCCCGTAGAACCCACGAGAAGTGAGCTAGTATGCTTTAAAATGTTGACCCAAGGTCAATTTTGCAGGATTGTGGTTAATCCAACTACTTCATTTATATATTTGGATATGGTTTTTCATTAAGCATTGAAATGTCTCCATTATTTGAACTTTTTAGACCTCTGCCCCAGGATGCCAATATTTTTTTTTCGAAAGCATAGATACATTTATATAAAACATAGCCACTAGAACATAGAATAAAACATACACTAAGTTAAAAATGGTTGATCCATGAAATATGGATTTGACAGCCAACTAGAGTATGCCATTATTGCTCTTATTGGTTTGAATTATTAGATTTCAGTTCAGTACGTATGTTTATAGGCGTAAGGTATGGTTAATAGGAAATTTGGCCTTTCCTCGTCTTTCCCCAAGTGGAAAAAAAGAAAAAAGAAAAAAGAAAAAGATTGACACAGAACAGAGGCGTCTCGGATAAATTCGGGGCCCGGAGCGAGAATAAAAATAGGGGCTCCTTATTACAAGATAAAGAATACAGATCTGGGTTTGTTATGAGTGAAACGACTCAAGTCCATCACTGTAAAGTATGCAGAGCTTGAATATGGAGGTTATATTTGACGTGAGGGGTTTGATATCTTCTTCTCCATCATCTGAAAGTGCAAGCAATACAAAAAGGTGAGTAATAAATTTGGTAAAACAAAAAAAGAAGAAAGAGATAGATATCTTATGTCTCCATCATCGTAAATAAATTTGGGAAAACAAAAAAGAAAGAAAAAGATAAACTTTATTTGCAAGAGTAAATATAGCTTTGTATAAAAAATATGAAAAAAAAACTAATTTTTTTTTAATTAAAATCATCAGCATGTGACATGGGGCCCCATGAAGAAGAGGACCTTGAACTTGTGCTCATCTGGCTCCCCCATTAGACGGCTCAAACACAAATCTTCCCAATTTGTTCTTCCAAGGCTAGTCCCAGTGGCTGCTGCTCTCGGTTCCACTTTCTTCATTATTATTATTGAGTAAGACTACAGTACCAATTCAAATATGAGATGATCTTGGAAAAATCTCCCATGACTAAGTTGTGATACTAAAGTTTTGGTTTATTATACTTCTCTGTCGTGACGTGACAACTACTAAGTTAAATATATATGTTTGTTTGCTCACATTTCCTCTAATTTCCTTCTTTCTTGGCCCATCCGGTCAAATCACTACAAATACTAGTAAAAATGTTACCAGCAAATCCTTACCCCCTCTGAGGCAGGCTTGGGGGATGAAGCAGTTGAATTTGCGCTTGACAAGGTCAAGGCGCAAGGTGAGAAGGGATTCGTGACTGAAGTCCAAGCAATTGGACTAACTCAACTTAATTATAAAAAAAAAATAAAAAATTGGACTAACTCAACCCTGAAAAATCTAAAAAAGATTACTGGGTTCTTGTGACCAAAAATCAGGGATGGCCTACCCAAGTGTTTAGGACTTCCTCTTGCTTCTCTCTCTGTTTTTTTTTTAAGAGATAATCATTCATTAATACTAAACAAACGGAGAAACATATATGTCTATAGGACACATGTAGAGTCCAATTCCTAAAAATATTACAAACCAAACCATTCTGCTAGAAACAATTCCTACTCAGCATTCTCTCCTTGTTTTTTTGCCAATTTAATTGGATGCTCTTATAGTTATTTGGTATAGGTTACCACTCCACGGCAGATATTGTAACTGCCCGGGTAAAAATTTGAATTTTTACCGGGACTGTAAAAGTCGTTATACAGTGATTTACCGAATGAATTATTCTTGGATAATTAATTCAAGATAAATCGGACATCGTTTTTCGAAACCCAGGTTTTTCCCGCGCTCGAAATTTTTCTGTGGATTTTACGGACCAAAGTTGGTATTTTTCGGGTCCCGGAATCCTCAGAAAAATCACACTGAAAAATAACTAAGGAGGTATATAATTATTTTCTGGTCCGGTTTGGACACGGCCCTGCATAATGGAGCCGCCTCAATTATGCAAGGCGACGTCTTCTTTTTTCTTTTTGTGTCACCCGTGCTTGTTTTCCTGTGTAACCCGTGAATCATCTCTACCTTCTTTTTCCTCTCCTTTCTCCTTCTTTCATCGAGCCACACCAAACACACAACACCCAAGCCACCACCTGCTGCCGACCTCCACACCACCACCTCTTCTCCTCCCATCCTTCTCCTCCTTGCTCGCCAGCCGCCAGCGGTGCCGCCGCGACGAAACCAGCAGCACCAGTAACGACCCGACGACGCCGCCTCCACTCCTGCATCTGTCACTGCCGCCCTTCTGCGACCGCCAGCTGCCGCCGCCTGCAAGCCGTCGCCCTTCCTCTTCTCATCTCCTTCCTTCCCCCTCGCTTGCAGCTTCCTCAGTCTCCAGTGACGCGCCGCCGCTTCCCCAGTCTCCAGTGACGCCGCCCGACGTCCCTAGTCCACCGTTCCGCTTCCGCAACCCGCATCTGCAGCCGTCCAACAGTCACGGCGCCTGCAGCTGCATTCTTCCTCGTCTCGTCGTGCCGCTTGCCGTGCCGCCGCTCTGCTCCCGCGCCCCGCAGCCCCGTCGCTGCCGCCTTTGCAAGGTGAGCTGGGAGGAAGATGACCCGTATGGGTCTTGGTTAGGGCAGGTTGACCCGGTGGATGGATGGGTTTTCAGGGTTGTGGGTTTGGGCTGGATGGTATAAGTTGGGTTACATGCTGATGGGTTTGGAGCTGGTTGGGCTGTGCAGCTGGGCCTGCTGCGCGGGCCTGTACTTGGGTTCCTGTTGGGGCCTGGGATTGGCCCAGTGCAAGGTCTCGACTGCACTGTTTGGCCCAGTCCGTTTATAAAAAAAAACATAATAATTCTGGAAAAAAGAGTTGTTTTAAAATATATATATATATATATATTTAATGACTATATTTTTCTACAAATAAACTAATTACTTGACATACTATTGTTTTTAAGAAATTATGGTGTTTGGACGAAAAAAATAATATATACTTTGGTTCTTAGAAACTAAGATTGACTATGATATGTTTTGAGAAACTATTATAAAATTTCCTTAGAAAAAGATATATACTATGAGAATATTTTTCCGGAATTATACGTTATTAATTTTCTAGAAAAATTATGGTAACTAACTACTCTTGGAAAACTATATATGTTATGGTAATAATCTTTTTATGAAAATACCTTGGAAAGTATGATAACTATTTTCATGGAAAATATTATGAAGGAGGGAAAGGAATATATATTTATACATATATTTACTTTCGGGACAAATAATAATAAATAGATAAATACATTCAAAATATATATACATGTATAATTACTTTTGGAAAAAAATATAATTATTTTATGAAAATATTTTGGAAAGAGTTTTAATTAAAGTAGTATACCGGAATAATATCCGGATGTACGTACGATATTATATTTTCGGTAAAGGATAGTAATAAAAGATATATAACCGGGACGCATAACCGAGGGGGATGATGCTTAATTTACAGTTTCTAGTATGTCATGGCACCAAATATGTGCATCTTATGTGTGCATTTGTTATTTGTTATGTAGGAGTCGATATCGAGCAGTTCCTGTGGAACCGGCTTGGGACCGGTTGATGTTTTCAGAGTTGAGTAATCGGCTAAGGTGAGGATCGATAACCCTTGATATGTGCCTGTAATGCTTTGTATTTTGTTGTTTGATTGAACTGCTGAGAGGGTCATTGTTGGTTATTTGACTGTTATGGTTATTGATGTTGCTGTTGTTGGACTGTGTTATTGGTCGCGTGGATATTGTGATGAACTGTTAATTGTGAATAATTGGTGTTATATGTATTGTTGTTGGATATTTGATAATATGGATTTGTGTTGGTTATTTGGCTGCTATGGTTGTTGTTGTTGTTGCTATGATGTTGATTTGCTTGATTGAACCGCTGTGTTGACTATTATTGGTTTCTTGGATACCGTGTTGTGATTGATGTTGGACTGTGAGTAATTGATGTTATGAAACTGTTGACGGATTAATATGTTGTATAACTTGAGTTAATAGGAAGTTGGATAATTGTTTGACTGTTATGGATATTGTGAATGTTATCAGTAGACTGTGTTGTGATTGGATAGTTGGAATAAACTATGATATGGATAATTGGGAAAAAGAAAATGGAAATTGGAAGTTGATTTGAGTTGATGATTTAATTGTCACATGGAAAGTAGTGGTACGACTAGATGGTTAGAGGCTAGTTCTGTGGTGCCATGGCCGGTTTTTTGGTAATGGGATGTTGATCTCGGTTTGGTTTGGATATTGGGATGTTGATCCCGGATTGGTTATGTTATTGGGATGTTGATCCCAGGTTACGTTTGGCCTGGCATCCGGAATTAGTTAATAACCAGGTACGAGCCTAGCTTGTCTAGTGACAAGGCCCGGATATTAAAATTGGAAAAGTTAATGAGTGAGTCGTGTCTTCTGGTTTTGGGTTTGGGATGTCGATTCCTGTGATTTGGTTTTGGAATGGATATGACTTAATTGTCACGTGGTAAGTAGAGGTACGACCGGATGGTCTGAGACTGTTTTGTGGTGGCCATGATCTGGGTTACTTGTGATAGGCATGTTGATGCCGGTTTGATTGGGATGTTGATCCCTGAGATTGTTATTGGGATGTTGATTCCTGAGATTGTTATTGGGATGTTGATCCCTGAGATTGTTATTGGGATGTTAATCCCTGAGATTTGTTATTGGGATGTTGATCCCGGGTTCTTTTTGATCTGGCACCAGGAACAGGTTGATAACCTAGTACGACCCTAGCTTATCCGTGACGAGGCCCAGAAAGATAAAATTGGAATATAATAAAGTCTTTGGTATGTTTGGGACGAGTCTTTGGGTTTGGTCTGTCTTGTACGGTATTGTCTTTGGTATGGTTGTGACTGTAACGCCCTGATTTTTCGTATCCTTAATTTAAAAAAAAATAGATTCTGGTGACAGAAATAAAATTTATTTTCCTTGGAGTTATTAGTTTTAAGTGGGTAATATGTCGTGTTCGAGTTTTGTCGGATGTAAAATGCGTTTCTGGATGAAACACGAAGGTAATCGTAGTTTTAGTTTAAACTACGTCGTTTTGGGTTAGAGGAAAAAAAAAACCCTAGGGATGGGTCAACCTGGGCGGGTTGACCAAGCCAAGCCAAACGACGCGTCGTTTTGGCCGGCTGGGTCAAGCCCTAGGAGCCTTCCCTCTTTCTTCTTCTTTTTTTCTTTTTTTTTTCTCCCTTCTCTTCCTGTTTCTTCCTTTCCGCCGCTGCCTTCAACGGCTTTGTCTCCTACAATCTGCTCCAATCATGCCGTCAACGGCATGATACTCCACCATCTCTCCCTCTTTCATTACTTATCTCTTCCTTTTCTTCTCTTCTCAATTTCACACCCGTCCACCATCATCCACACCATCTCGTCTCCTCTCCTCCCTCACACAAAAACCGTCGCCGCCTCCTCTCCATTCTTCTTTCCTTTGAGCCACAGCCATCGCAGGTTGAACGGCATGGATCCGAGGTCGATTTGGCCTGTGACCGAATCCAAAGGACCTGGGAGCGAGATTTGGGCTTTGTCTTGCGTGCGACTGCATCGCCGACGAGTGACTGTTGTCTGTATTTCCCTCTTTGAAGTATTATGGTTGCCTGCATATCTCTGTTTATCCTTGGTTGGTGAGCACTTCGGACTCACCCCTCACCTGCGGGCTTTCATCCCGTAGGTTGAGTTATTTGTGATTCAGGTACGATGCATTTTGGCGGCTGTGACGTTACCTCGGGCAGGACTTGGATCCATATGTTGGATTGCATGGTTTCATACTATTATTGAGAATGATAAAATTGTTTCCGCTGTGCTATAATTTGGGTTCCTGGAATTGGGTAATGTGTTTTGATGTTGGGCCGAAGGGCCAGATTTCTGGTGTTTATTTTGATTACATTGGGCCGTTGGGCCGGTTTCTTTGTTATATTCATTGATATTATCTTTGGGCCGTTGGACCGTGTCTCGTGTTGTATTTTCTATTATACAGTTCCGGCACGTGTTTACTGAGGCTGGTAAATACGGGTCGGGGCGTCTCAGATATTTTTTGATTAAGATTCTAAGCCTTAACATACCGATAATAAAAGATGTGTTTTCAATTATGGATGGGAATTCCCAAAACCAGTTAAAAGAAAATGAAATTTGCTGACCAATTTAATAAATTCCTCAAGTATTTACGTACTATTGGATTTTTTTAGGGTGAAAAGAGCATATAATCTCATTTGTGATGTAAGAAATAGAAAAAACATATAAATGAAGGTTGCAATATTTTCCATGTTTATGCTTGAATCTCCTAGAAAAAAAAAACAAAGTCAATTAGTATTATGGTTCGTATCAAAAAAAAGTCAATTAGTATGGTAAAGATATACCTTTTCCTTTTAGGCATATGTTATGATGTAACTGAAAAACGCGCATATCATATTAAATATATTAGTTAGTTGGAGGGCAATAATTTACATGATTTGATTAAATTTCTGTATCACTTGCCTACCATAAATAAATAATATTTTTGTTGCTGCAGTTTGAAATCTATCCGAATCTAAAAAGTTCCTTGGAAACTAAATTAAGACATTGGAGCATACTAAGTTTCTTTATGATTATATAACAATTATAAAAAATTTAAAAAACAAAACTATATCAGACCAAGTATTGAAGTATGGATCGTATCAATGGATTGACAGATATGCTTTATCAAACCGAACCATTTTATTACCTTAGCATTTAAAAACAACTTTCAAGTATGAGAACAAACAAAGTTAGACTTACCTTAAGTCACTGGAATGATCATAGTCATGTGGCCCTGTCGCCAAATTGTCTTTAGCCCAAGGCTCACTTTAATTAGTACTGTATACATATAATTTAGACCTCTATATATATAGGATCTATATGTATGCCTTTGTCGTTTGGCATGTGATTATGAACCCCAACCAAGTTTAATTTTAATAAAATCAAAAGTAGTTGCAACTAGTAAGATTTGGACATTTGGCTTAGAATAATCTATCTGCCGAAAAATTATTAGATGTGTTGGGAGTAAACACTATATGTGCACATTACTTTGCTCCTTCTAACCAATTTCTTTTTTGCGTGGATAGTTGCTTCGCAGGCTGGTAATTGGGATCGTGTGTTATTGAAATGATCATGGTCATGTAGTATATGTTGTGAGCCTGTAACAAATTCATATTCCAAAATCTCACCAATCCACTGATCTTATAATTGTTCAGAAAGGTCTCAATTTGTTAGACCAGTAGTAGCAAGTGCAAGTCCAGCCTCATAAGTCATAACCTACACAGGGGCGTTCAACCTAAAACTCACTAGTCCTGCCCTCCTATGGGTTACCATAAGATCAACACGGATATGTCCCCACTCACAATCACGGTTCAGGACTTGGTGCAGTGCTCCGCAACTGTGATGGACAGGCAGTCGCCCTCAAATCTCATTTTTTGGCCTCGACTTATGCCATTCGCAATGGTGAAGCTCTTGCGGCATGGATTTGTATTTTGCTTGCTCGTGAGTTTCAGGTGGAGAAGTTAGTTTTGGAGTCGGACAACCTCTCTCTCATCCAAGCACTACAAGAGGTGCTTTCAACCCCTCCCACTTTGGTCGTTAGTTTCTTTATTTTCAGCTTCTGTTCCTCTTTATGTTCCCAAGACCTGTAATAAAGTAGCTGATGTTATTAGTAAGATGGCTTCTAGCTAATCTCCTAGTTCCGTTTGGACCAACTTTATACCAGTGAACCTTGCTCACTTGGTGCAGAATGACATGATTGATTATTCTTATGAATGAAATGAAATGCTTTGATCCTAAAAAAAAAGTTACTGGAATTTAATGGACACAATCTTATATTTTTTTAAATAAATAGATAGTGTTAATTGTAAGTTTCCCTAGGCTATATGACATTCATATAAAAGCGGATATATGCAGCGGAAGACAAGGGAAACAACCAAGAACACATGTGAAGCTAGTAAACCGTATAACAATTTTACTTACTTGTAGTGTTAGGATCTTTCACCTAAGCCGGAAACCGAATCAGTAAGAGCAAGAAGAAGACCTGCTCCTCTACGGTATCCACAC
>JAKUCV010004592.1:0-56431 GCA_028386065.3 Turnera subulata
AATTTAGGGAATTCTCTCTTGTAAGCCTACTATTTTTATAGTGGAAGTTTTTCCGGTGGGATCGGGATTGTGGACGTAGCCCGGAACTTGGGTGAACCACGTTAAATATTGTGTGTGATTTTTCTCTTTTTGTCCTCCACTTGTTTATTTCTTTGTGAGGTGATATTATTTCCGCAAGATAGTGCCACCGGGCCCAACAGTAAATACTGTCTATAACACGTCAGGTTAGTCTATCCTGGGTACTCAGACTGAGATACATGGATTCTTCTTAATCATGAACAATGAACAATATAGATGGAGATGATTATCTGGACAAAGAAGAAGAAAAAAAAGCTGTTACAATTAAACTTTGGCCATGGGATGTGCAACTATAATGTACTATTTTGAGGAGATATGACAGAATTGGGTTGATGATTAGGGTCATCCTAATTAATGATTGTATGATCAATTATCATAAAACAGGTCCTAAGTGCTAATTACTGGCTAGTTACCATTTTTTTTGTATGATCCTGTACAAAGGCAATGGCGTGACTCCAGGGCAAGAACAACTTTCTTTTGTCTTTGAAGGATTCGTAATCAGGTCAAAACAAGCCAAATATGTACTACTGATCCCAAAATTCCATATCACTGTTCAATATGTCTTTTTGTCATGGATAGAAGGAATTTTGCCTCTTTTTTCTAATTCCTGCCTCTAAAATTTTTTGTGCCTATCATCGATCACTAGACATCACTATAGCAAGGAAAGTTAAGGATATATATCTTTGTTACAGGTAAAAAGCTCTCTGTTTCCTGAGACTGCCTTTTTCTTTTCTTGGTCAATGGGTAAACACTGAAAATACCGTCCGAAATTTGGAGTCTTTCTTGAACAGAACAAGAAATTTGGAGTCTTTGAGGCAAGAAAGTCTTCTTCTTAATAGACCAATTATTACCCTCTAGAGCTTATATATTTCCACATGTACATTCCTTTCTCCTCTGCAGATCAGGAAGGAGGAAGAGAGAATAGAAAAGGTGAGATATGGGTTCTTGTTTTTCCTGCAGATCATCACCTAAACTGCAAAACATTCGTGTAGTTCATCTGAGTGGTTATGTGGAGGACTACGCATATCCAGTTTCAGTGAGTCAAGTCATCACAGGCACAGGCAAACCCTCAAAGCATTTTGTATGCACAGCAGCCCAGCTTCTTTCTGCAGGATCAAAACCTCTGCAGCTTGAAACCCAGCTGGAAGCGGGCCGTATCTATTTCTTGCTTCCATCCTCAGCACTTGAAGATGATATCTCTCCTTCAGATTTTTCTGCTGTGGTCAAGAAGCTCACTGCAATAGCAAAATCCACCAGGTGCAGTAGGGCTAATTCTTCTTCAAGAACTAGCCCTCTCCTCCTGAGCCAGCACGGATCCCCTAGTCCAACAAGGAACTCACCATCTAGAAGTCCTGGAAGACCTTGTGGTGGAAGGACTTGGAAGCCACTTTTGGATCCTATTAGGGAAAAATCTTTTAACAGGAGCGAATCGGGGTTGCAAGAAATGCCTTGAAGAGAGATTGTTTGAGTTGGTCCAAGCTCAGCTGGTAGCTCACTGGAGAGAAATGTTGAAAAGTAAAGGAATTTGTAGATGGCCATAAAGGCTTAGCTAGATTTTGTTGGGTGCTTTGTAGTCAAATGAATTGAGGTTTTCCTGTGTGAATATTGTGGTTCTGCTAATCATGTTCAGTATGCTATGATTTAGATGTTCATCTTTTCTCTGGAGAATTATATAATGGATCCGCAACCCAATTAAATTTTATCAGAGTAATTCACAGTTTGTTTGTCCAGAGGCTAAAATCTGTAATTAAGACTGAATTTCTAGTGACTGTTTCTTACATTGAACTCCATGCCAAATTGATATACAATCAACTGCATGCCATTTTTCTCTTACACTACACATGGTAGAGCTTTAAACTACTGGTAATAAATACCTAGTGAACCCCCACAGATTGTTAGATTGCAGGGGCTTAAAAGCATGCATTAAAGGGGGACAACAATGGGAGCTGGAGGGACCCATTTCTGTGTTGGTGAACAGTCCCAACCATCTTCTTTGCTATAAGTTGCTACGAAATGTTTGGGCACCCAGATTTCCCCACTTGACTTCCTATCTCTCGCAATCTCCCTTTGCTTCTCCTCAACACCTGTCTTGGCTTCTCTGGCCTTGTCCCACTTTTTGGTTAAGATGTTTCTGCTAACCTCACCCCACACCAGAGCTGATTCAGTTGGCCAAATCCCCTAATGAATGAACAGACAAAATCAGGGTAAGTTCTTACATCACATAGTGCACAAAGTACGATGGTTTGTTGAGGTTATTGTTATTCATAGATGGACCAGGAGTTCATGTTTGCATAATTAATAGACAGATGTATAAAAACCAGATGAACAAGCAGTATTAGGTACTGTACCTGAAGATCCTTTACAGTGGGAGTTTTAAGGCCTGACATCATTTCACTGGCATCATATATGATTGTCTGTTTGCCACTACTAACTTCTTTCACTTTCACAGTTCTGCATTACAAAGCAAATAAACACAACAAAAAGGTGAGCAATTTCTGTCATGGACAACATTTATTCATCTGAACAGCCAATGAATGTAGTAGAATGGAAGAGAAACTCTCCATAGATCTGTGATCGATCAATACCTGTTCCAATGACCATCAATTTCATAAAGAGTTTTCAAGGATGATGACTGATAAATCTTTCCTCTGATAAAATGGGGTCCTCTGCCTAGGAAAGAGCTGGATGTGTAGTGCAAGTTGGCTTCAAGGCCAGTCTCTTGGCAGCAGACTTTAACATCCCCAGTCCACTCAACCCCAGGTGGAAAAAACTTGATCAACATCTTTGGTGAGTTGGTCACATAAGTTTCTCCATGATTCAGGAGCTTAAGTTGCCTCTTCCCAAGCACCTCAGCTTCCACTCTAGTTCCTAGAGCATTCATTGATGAAATTACAAAAGAAGAAAATGCAGAAGTTTTACTAATCCAAGAACTTTAAAATGCAGTTGATGAGTTACCAAGGAACTTGGGAACAGGATACTGGCACCAAACCATCTCTATATTTTCCTTCTCATCTGTGGCATGGAGGGCAGAAACTGGTGGGTGATGGGAGACCTACATTCATGGATTCAAAGACAAAGCCTTATTTTCATCGATACTCTTACAATGTAAGAGGAGCGGAGTCCCACCTTCAACATCGACTAGTATAAAAGAAAAAAGACAAGATCTTAAAGCTTGTCACCCTAATAGGACAGATTGTTGCAATGTTAGGCCTTTATTACAGTAGTGTGCTTGAGTAGTAGACACAATTAATGAAGCAGAAGAGAGTAAAGGCAAGTACCGTACCTGTTCTAGTAAAACATTAAGGCTTCCCTTGGAGACATGGTGGGTTTCTCCAAGAATGGGGTTGTAAGGAGCAAGACCAAAGGGGGGAGGACGAGTGGTTGATATGGTCCATGCCACAACAGATATGAACCTCTCCAATGGGGTCTCTGCGCTGTTACATTTATGCAATAAATCTTTGCCAAAACAGTATGTTGTTTCCCCATAACACTGGAGCTGTGATTTTGGAAGGTTGAATAGAGGACTTAGCTGCACTTGCAAAAATGAAAAATCTATGTTATACATAACTCCAGAACTATCTGCCTAATGAAATTAATACTACAAAGGTCAATCATACTTAGAATTTATTAGTAATAAACAGTAAAGAGTGACAAAAACAAACAATTGTATTCTTGCCTGGAAATTGGTGAGGTTTGATCCAGGCCGAACATTCTTGAACAGACTTAGAATACGTTGAGTAAGATTAGGAGCCTTGTAATCACCAACAGAATCTCCGCCAACCGAAACTGGTTTTGTAAGGACAACCCTTGACTCATCTTTGGTTTCTGTGACCTGTAAGAACATCATACATAGCAATTCTTCTCATCCAATCAAGTATATATATTACAGGGAAGACATATATATACATATATAACAACAATCTACAAAGAAAAAATACAGCACATGCCAAAAACGTGTTGCCAATTTAATGGTGGGAAAACAAATTGGGGGCAGCCTGGGACTTTATATGAGATATTAGGATGTGCCAAATAAAGGGTCTAAATTTCCTTCACTAAAAAGAAAACTACTAGACCAGGTTCTTCTTTTCACCTAATAAAGCTCTTGCATATCAATTATGCTATACCTGTTCCACAAACAGAACAAGCTACTGGACCAATAATGCCCTTGTACTAGGGTCAGTTTTTTAAATATTGATGAGTACATCATTAATTCTTGATACGGTAATGCTACCCACCAAAGTCCTTCTTGTCTATGTTCCAATACGGACACATATGTCCTATGTGGTCTTATAACGACTTATAGTAGGCATTTAGAATGATTTTTCTTCCCGGGATCTGTCACAGCCACACAGGTATCCTTATGAAACATATGTAATGTCACCGTATATGTAAGGTTTGAAACCTAAAACTTTAAAAGGAAATTAAATCTTTCTAACCAACTTATTCAATAAGCCCTCAATCATATATATAACACAAAATATGGTTCTTTTTTCCATGCACTATCTGGTGCCATCTTAATTTGGCACAACAACAATAATCAATGACTTCGTTCATGAAAAGAGAAAACAATTTCATGACTATGCAACACGTAATTGATCAGATCAAGATTTCATTTCCGTTAGTAGCATATTATATATTATCCAAGCTTCAAATCCCATATGTTACTTTGTTTTATTATTATGTACCATATTAATATCACGAAGTCAAGCATATATGTTTCAACCAAAAAAGAAGTAACCAAGGTTTTTTCGGTTGCGTAACCTACTACAAACCTTAAGCATGTGATAGAAGCAACGGCGTAGAAAGATAAGATAGCTTCTGCAACTAATTAAATACGTACGTCAAAGTAGCTTATACATATAATTCCAGTTGAAATCTAATCTCAAGCCAAAAAAGGTCAAATCTTGAATTCATATATATAAATCTTCATGAAGAAGAGATAGAGAAGAGCAAGCGAGTGTTCACAATTAATTGTTGAAGATTTTCTTTCAAGTACCCGACAAGCTGCTTCCTTGGATATTTCACATTGAATTATTCCAACTGAGACTTGCATATGCATGTGCTACATACAAATTATGGTATATTGTTTGAAAAGTTAATATATAACGTGAAAGTAGCCATTTTATGTAATTTAGACGTTAACAACTTACGTCCAAGTCGACAAAAAACTAAACTTTTGTAAAGTGATTGCAAATAAGAAAAAGAAAAAAAAAAGGTGATTGCAAGTTCGTCATATATACTAGTAGTTTATTTACGTCATATTTTTTTTAACAAAAAAGAAAAAACTGAATGTTTATACCGCACCCCGTCGAAGAAGCTTCTTCGTCAAAATAATTAAAGAAGTTCTGCTTGCACTAAAAGAAAAATGTTCTAAATTTTAATTCGAATTTTAGAAAAGGAAAAGCGGCCGCCGCATCAACCCAACATAAAAATAAATTTGGTTCTAACGGAAACCAAATAAGTGGAAAAGGTTTGCATAAAAAGCGGAAAAGAAAAAACACTAAACTTCGCGTATAGCTTTTATAAACTAGAAAGCCACCATGGTTACTGCAAATTATAGTGGAAAGAACTTATAGGAAAAGAAATAAAGGTTTAACAAAATCCAGCAATGCTGGCCGACTCCAAAAATGGGAAAGGAATTCCAGTCGCCGGCGAATAGCTTAAGATTCCTCAAACAATTATTGTCATTATATCTATATATATAGAACTATCTCCAAATACTTTTCCATAGAAGAGAACTTCATGTTGCTTTTACATTCCACGATAACTATTAATCTTTTCTGGAACCTTCACGATGAGTATATATAAGTCCAATTTATGCAATTAATGTTTCGTTTGATTGACTATTCTTTTATACTCTTACATGGATGGACAGTAGTGCAAATCAGTGGCCCACATGAAAATGCAATTAGGACAATAATATATAGTAGTGCGTCGACAATTAGTAGTACTAGTACGTATATTAATAAACTATATATGCATATATATATACCAACCGCGAAAGGGTACTGTCTCTTAGGACATATGTAAGAATATTGCAACTATAAAATCTACGTTTAGCAGTTTCCTAGAATAACGAGATATCTTCAGTTTTCTTTTTTTTTTTTTGGACAAGAGCCGGCAAACTTTTATGCCTTCGTAGTGAAGGCAAAATGTGTAAAAACAGAAAGGAATCTGTTAAATATGGGGTACACACTAAAACAAGATAGCAAAAAGGTTACGAGAGAGGCTTCAACGTCTAAAAAAAAACAACAAAAACAAAGTGTGTACACAAAAGTTTAAAAATATACTCATGACCTAAACCTGGCTTTTCCTTCATCCATGAGAAAACATACATGCCCTTTAGACGCCGGAAAACAGCTTTCCGATTCTAATGAACGCAGATATGCCGGAAAATACTCTTCAAATATGTGTTCTTTTCATGAACATAAAAATATATATATATATATATATATATGACAACATGAAGAACTGCATGTTTTTTTAGTTTGTCAATGCACACACAGATATATATATATATATATATAGCGTTGTATATGTATAATAATAAACAAGACAAGAAGGTTACAAGAAATTTACACGTACCATTTGATGAGCCAAACGGATGATATGTGAAAGAAGATGATAGGAGAGGAAGAGGAGGAGGATGATGATGATGATGATGATGATGATGATGATGATGATTTTGAGAGAGACAGCGAAGAGACGTTGTAGAATACGAAAAGAGCTTTGCCTTTGTTGTTTTTTCTTTTTGGGAGGATTTCTTTGGTTTTTTTGGAGTGTATTTGGCAGGCTTAGAAATGGCCTTTTTATAGAGGGGACTGGAGTTTTGGGGTGGATGGGCTTGGTTTGGATATTTTAGCCTCTCTAGAGGAGAGAGCCTATGGCGTGTCCAAATTGAGGGAGTAAACACCACAGTGCCGACAATTAATTTGTTTTGTAGTACTACTACTATTGGATTATGAAACCCATAAGTAGATACTCCATGTAATAAATTGTGGTTTTATTGTCACTTTAAGATCTAAAAATGTTTTTAACATAAAAAATGTGATACATTAAACATTTGTACCGACAAGTTCCTAGAGAATTAATGTAGGGAGGGAGAAAGCTTGACTTAGCGAAAATCCCCTATATCATTAAATTTTTTTGGGTCCCCCTTCGTCAATTGGGTATCCGTTTGGTCTTTAAAGCTCATAGGGAGGTGACTACTTTTGAATGGTTCACTTGGAGACATATAATTGGGGTGACCAAGATCAACGTTATGCTTTCAATGCAAATGACAGAAATCTAACTTGACCGGACCCTGAATATTAAAAAAATTAACTATATTATTTTCATGAATCAAAATTTTACTATTATCTTCTAATAATTCTTTTTAACACAAACTTAGAAATATCTTGCTAAGAAATACTATGGTAGAGGGTGTTCCAAAGGGATTGCCTTTGGGCAGGCTCATTTTTCCTCTTCCTTCTCTCTCTTTTTTCTTTGTTTGTTTTTTTCCTAATATTATTCGGGATTAATAAATATGTCACTTTAGATTTAGAATCTATTTTGATTGTCTACCTCTGCATGAGGCTTTTTACTCCATTTATGGAGGTTGCTGAGAGTGTCATGGAGCTCTCTGCCTTATATCTACATTCACGCCATTTTCTCACCCATTGATTTTGCCATTGATTTTTTCTTCCGCCGCACCTCCCACCAGTCCTTTGCCCACCACCATTATGTTAGGCCTCCTTGATACACCTTCTTCCTCTTCCATATTCTCCATCATTTTCCATCTAATATCCCTCACAAAGGAAGGAGTTGTTTCCATGATGTAATATGTCTGCAGCGACATATCTATTTGCCGAAGGGCTATTAGAAAACTTTTATTAAAGAAAAAAGATACAACTTGTAGAACTTTACTAAGTATTCCTATAGAAATACAAGTTGCTTGTTTCTCATTCTATCTTCTATAAATACCCATTATATATATATATATATATAGAAGGAATCATTTTCTCATATAACACAAAAAGAAAAACTATAGTAGATCAACATTTCAATATTCTTTATGAGACAATGATAACTCCATATTTTATGTATCTATCCTCGTTACCTTGGTGATGTAGATATCCTTGTCATCGTTCTCTTATGTTTTAGATTGGACTTGATTTACATATATCCTCATTACCTTATTATCAATTGAACAAACTTGGCCAAATGGAGGTGAACAGAGAGGTGAAAATGAACTTTAATCCTAATTTATCTTATAATTTTTCCTCTGAAAGAACAGAATAAATAAATTATTCTTTGGAATAACAAAGATTATTATTGCACAAAGTAGTTAAGTTCATACACCCAATATTAGGTGGATAAAGGTCAGGAGCTTTTTTTTTTTTGGTTTTATTGAGCAATAATTGAGAAATGGGAGAATTTTGTTAAGTATCTTAAAAATATGTTTGGAAGAATTAATAAAGCTAAATTATGCCAACAATAGGTTTGATTCATTCCCATTCACATATAGCTTTATTCACACAAAACTTAAAATACTGTGTGAGAATGCTGACTTATCATGACTGAAATGGCTTTTTCCCACTGAAAATTAATGTGCACAGAAAATCACTGCACGTTCCCAAATGAAAAGACTATGACACTTGTCGTTTGGAGTATGGACTGCAAAATTGATTAATTGCACATTTCCATCCCACGGATAAGCCAATAGGGGGCTAACCAACTGTAATCAATGAATCTTACATAGAAGATTGACCATGGCACCTATTGCTTCCATCAACCATCCATGAATGCCATTCTCATGCCCCTTATCACTACAAGCAGGCTAGGACCTACTGTTCTGTACCATGTTCTATAAACTGGGACCTGAGGTTACTGCTCCCGAGTTAGTTTCAACTAAAAATTAAAATGAGAAGACATGACTGGTAGGGATGTGGCTGGCTCGAAGTTGTAGGTCAATCATCTTTTCTGATAGATAGTTAACCTGCTTAATTCATTATCATTTCTAATGATGTGATATCAGAAAGCCAAAGCTATGATTAAGGGCACTCTCAAGTCAATAATAATAGATACCGTGTGCTTTATTCGCACAGTAGAGTGAGTAAGTTTAGCATCAGGACACTGATAAACAACGAAAGGTCTAGCTTGCAGATCCACATTTTCATTATGTAATAAGACTACTAAGAGATTGAAGAGTATTTGGCAACGAGAACATTTTCATGTGCCATACATGTCAAACTAAGCAGATACACAAACTTGTTTTGTCACATAACATATGTAAGTTCTGGGGCGTAATAGCATATAAAGCAACCATGATAAAGAAGCGAGGCCAAGAAACATACTTAGGCAGTCCGGATGCAACCAAATTTCTGAAACCAGCCAAAAAAAGTAGAATCTCCAGTTCAGATATTCTAAACACGTCTGAATCAAAAGCACTGCAAATGCATGCACAAGCAATTCCTCACTTTGGATGAGATGTAAGTATCCCTTGGCGTTTGAAAAATTCTCTGAATCCGTATGCACTTACGTCATAGTTGAACTGGACAAAGTTTGCCATGAGAGCAAATTATCAGTATTAAGGAAAGAAAACACAAGATTCTTGGTAGATAGCTTCATTGATGGCAGGGCTGATTTCAACTTCTATATTTTGATTCCTCGAGTAGTTTAAGCATGTAATTCTTAGCCATCATGTCAACAGCAAATATTTAACGTCTTAAGTATCATGCTACATGCGATCTGCCAAATGTGCAAACTCAAACATTGTAGTTGCCAATTGGGCTGTTTGTTTGTTCAGGACACATTACTTGGGGATTTCAATGAGACTAGTTAACATGCTGTGAACTGTATTTTTGGAAAGCAAAAAATATGGATAAAAAGAGCAATCAGTGATAAGAAATGAAAGACTAACCCTAGTCAGACTATTAGCATCATAAAAGTTAATGAAGATTCAGAACTCACAGGTACAACTTTTACAGAATATCTTGTTATATTTGGATCGCCAACTCTTCCCTGGTTAGCTGCCTGCAAGAAAAGACATGTAGCACTTAATTAGGAACTCCTAAATGTAGAGCAGTAACCAAAATCAGAATGGGCATTAACAAACAGGCTGACAAAAAGGGTCTACATAAAAATTAAAATAAAACAGCTAACGCAAAACTACAAAATCAAACATCTGCCGCTATAGACATAGTCCTATGCCAAAACTTTACAAAAAAATAGAGTTAATTTAAACAAAGGAATATTGTGTACTTTTCAGAGATAAGAGTGTTCTGAGTTATTTAACAGAAAATCTATTTGGTGGCTCGCAAGATGAGAATAAGAGACCTTACTTCATTTTCTTGTGTGACAAATGGAGCAAAAGCAACATACTGAAGCAATCTCTGGCCACATGTAACACAAAACTTTGCTAAACCAAATTCCAAGAACTGCTGGAGGTTAAGCATCTAAGGATGATCAATCCTGCACAAAATTTGCAGGCCTACATAGAAGTTTGACTATACTACGGAGTTAAGTTTATGAGCTTCTTAAAAGCAAACCTTTTTCTCATCACAGTAAAATAACTTTTAATGTAATCCAACCAGTCGATGATGGAGGTATAAGAATGGTAACATGGCATCAAAAACCAGAAGAGCAAAAATACGTAAAAGGAAAATCAAAACACCTGTTCTGGACTGTGGAATATCTCAATGAATGGATATTCGTTTTTCTGACGAGCTATACAGAACCCAGGATATTTTGGACATTCAACCTGTAAAAACAAAAAACAAGAATTTCTTTAAAGAGTTACGAGTACCAAAGGATGCTAAAGAAGTAGAGATTTCATCATATGGCCTACAACTATCAAAACTTGATTTTGAGATGGAGAATGGGATAAGGTCGGGAGAAGTGTAGCCCATACTAAAAAGCTGATTATACAAGTAGGCATATTATTCAATATTAAAAGAAAAGAGAGAGAGAGAGAGAGAAATGAAGCAGCACATTTGGCGCATGCAAAAAGTACGCTTCCTAGTCCAATGTATCTTAGGGAACTTCGTGGGGTATCCACATGGGCATCCAAATGAAACCCATTTAGGTTTTCCATAGGAAATGTTTTTTGAAGAACGATACCCAACAATCTTGTTCTGTGATGTTTTCGTCCCAGAAAGTTCATCCCGTGCAGCCATCTCACTACATAGCTAAGCAGTTCTTTCAAAAAGTACAAACTTTGTACAAGCTTTGCATAGTTGACAGTTTTAGGAGCTAAAAGTTATTTCTAATTCATTGTGAAGTGAGTTCTATTGAACAGAAATAACTTACACGCATAAATTTAACATGCGGATAAAACTCAGAAGCAGCCTCCTCAAGGACACGGTCAAGATGCTTGGTGTAATTACCTCTGTAGCATGAAGAATGCATAGACAAACACAAAAGAATATAAGAAGCTTTCCAAAATATGTACCCAAAGAAAAAGCATACAAGATGCTCGGTAGAGCAGAATAAAACAAGGGAGGGAATACACTTCCAAGTCACCTGATGGTAAAAGCAACAACCACAGGACGCCCTTCATGAAGAACTTGCACAAATTCCCGCTCAGACGTAAAATGAATAACTCGTGATGGCCCAAGATCTTTTGGATAACCAGTATAATACCTTGAATTTCACATTGACAAGACAAAAGACTTAAGAGGACTATTTGTGCACAAAAGCCAGATAAGAAGACACTGATCTTAACAGAGACTATCTCTAATTCAAGTAACACAAAGTAGAAGGTGAAGCTGGTCATACTTGCATGATGAACGTAGATGGGTAACCATTCTATCCAAAAACGATTGCTCCTCCATCTGCTAAAACACACTGCACCACTACCGCTACTCAACTAACCTGCAAACACAGCATTCCATATTATCATTTTTTCAATAAATCCAACTTCTTTAGCATTTCAACTGATGAAGAGAAAACCACCTAGTGACTCTAAACCCAGGAATGCAGCCACGAGGACAGGGGTTTACAGGAAGAGACATTCCTTTGAAGCATTTTATCAAACGGGTACATTGCATTTATGAAAAGAAGAAGATTAATTAAACCCAAACGAGACAAGAAGAGGGAATTAGAACCATACCCCTGAAGCAGAAGAGGAAAAAGATGATAACTTGAATTGAATTAGACCGAGATTTTTCGAATTGCCAGTTTGGTGTTAATGATTTGTGGAAGAGGGAAAAAGATGAAAAAACTTCATTAAACTCAAAAGGGAGGAATATTTATTGTGTAGCGTAGAAATGATAGAACTACGGGCCTGGGCCTTACAACAGTAACTAAACACTTCTAGTCGTGAAGCCTCAGCTATGGCAAAACTCAGAAAAAAGAAGGGATTTATATCGGCAAAAAAGCAACAAGGTAAAATTGTCAGTTTATCTTCTTCTTATTGCATAAGGATTATTATTCGTGATTTGATTAGTATCAACATTAATCAATATGGGCACTTCCCAAACAATTTTAATTTCGTGATTTGATTAATATCAACATTAGCCAATATGAACACTTAACAAACAATTTTAATATACAAAAGTCCTTGTTGTAGTGTCAGTTGTATGATGTAATGATTTGCTCGACAATCATGGATAATTTGTAGAAATTTTACAGATTTATGTGCATTGGTCAAATAACTAATTACTAGGACCGAAAACAAGATATTGCAAAGAAAAAGTGAACAACATTTGAATCAATTATAGTAAAGAAAATCAGCAAAACTTAATTATAACACTGAAGAAATTAACTACAAGTCTGAGCCCTTATGCTGGTTTACCTTTACAGCTATTCCACATATATATTTCGGACAAACACATCTAGCCTTTCTTATATCTTATTACTACATGTTACAAAGAATATTAAAAACCAACATTAACCTTAACCTCCTAAGATGGCCAAGGCCAGCCAGCCAACCAACACAGTCTGTCTACCGCCAGTATCCCATAGCTACCACTGGGATCCTCACTTTATGACCCCTGCTGCCTTTCATCAGAATTTCTCCGAAACTATATGTTCCGGTCACCCTTCGAACAGTAAGACTGACAGAGAACTTCCTGGATGCACCAGGCCTCAGTGTCATTGCTTGAGGGTGTGCTTCAATGGCAATGGCTGGGTCCATTCTGGCTGTGATAGTATAGGTTTCTTCCTCGGCAACATTTCTGACGGTACGAGTAATGGTTCGGGTTTTTACGAGATGGGAGACTGTGATGGATGGGGTGTTGAGGTTTGATGGGTGGCCCATGGTGAAGTTACAGGGACAGTTGGTGTAGTTTCTTATCTCGTGGGCGTCAATGCCTGGTGTTGTGCACAAGAACCCCAAGTAATCCCTGTAACCTGCTCAGGAAAGATGGATAGAAGATCAGGAAAGAATGTTAGCAATATCTTCAGAAGTAGGCAACCTATAATAAACCATATTAGAAATATCAAGTACATGTAAAGAATATGTGGAAAACATAGCCATATATCAGGAAAAGATGGAAGAAGGACCTGCATCAAAGACTAGCCCAGGATCCAGAGCAGCCCTTGGGTTAACATGGCCACTACCATAGTCGAAGGGGGTAGCTTTCACCAGCTTCGGAGCTTCTGTTTCAGAGTACTGTTGCGCACGAAGAGGTATGCCAGCTCTGTCCAGCGTTGTTGATGTAGTCATTAAGGCTGACTTGATGGCAGCAGGACTCCAATGTGGGTGCTTCTGTTTGATAAGAGCACCAATCCCTGCTATATGTGGTGCGGCCATGCTAGTTCCAGATATCATTGCGAATCCTTCTCCTGCTCATAGATTGTCAATGCTTAGCATGAAATTACTTCGACAGTAATTATTTTTCTTCTGCAATCAAGTTGCCATTAAAGTACCAAGAGAAACCATGGGAAGAAATAGATAGTCTCGATGGCACATTTTTCACCCCAATTCAAGGCACATAATTAAACACTGGGATTTGTTTCTTTTCATTTTCGTTTCTTCAATTTTAATAATCCTCCTAACAAATGAAGGTCCCTGGCACTGGTCTCATAGGACTCTAAAACTGCCAACTGATAAACTTCATGCAAAGTACTTTAAGATGGTTTCACCTCTAGATTGACCAATTTTGATGGGAAGTTAGAGATTCCGGCTGCATCTCACATTTATCACATGTATGAGCTTCGATGGATTAAGTTGGATTCATTCACACACTTACCGACATAATTTGGTTCATCTGTTCCATTTGGAGACCAGGCAGCCCAAATAAGAGAACCAGGAGCTAGTATATCTGGTTTGAGAAGATCAGCATCTTCGAAGCTGAAATCTTTTATGTTAGGCCCTCGAGCAGAGAATAATGCCACCTCTGGTGCTGATTTGTGGAGAATAGGCATCAAACCATCTCCAATACTACCTGTCGCTTTGAAGCTTTTTACTCGACCAGTCCAATCTCTTGGTGTAGAGATGTTATAATAATTTATAAGATCCTAGAATGACAATAACATCCAGCAATAATCACTATCAGAATCAAACAAAGGAAAATTAACATGACATGTGATTCGCATGAAGAGAAAGGAGAAACAACCCAACACAAGAGGAGACTAAACTCCTTAAACTCAACCAATAAAGGTAAAATCTCAAATGCAAATAAGAACTGCTACCAATGTTCTACATCAGCCGAACAGGAATGAGCAAATAGTACATTCTAGTTCCATGGTTACCATCTTTTAATTGGTTTCTATTATAAAATGCATATGGTAGATAACCAGTAGCTTCACAATTGAAAAATATGAACCTACGAGCGTCAACTCCTTATTGTAACCATAGTATTTTGGAGCATGTTGACTGAAAAGGTCAAGAAGATTACCGCTGATTTTTCAACATCTACAATGACAATTCCAGGAATGCCAACAGGGACGGGATCATACTTGGTCCCTGGAGAAGAATTTTCCACGGCAAGAACAAAACCAGCTGCACCAAGACTCTTAGCCGTTTCGGATACTTTCTTGATTGATGCTGTGCCAACAACAAAATTAAAGGAATAACCGCAAAGAAGAATGTTTCCTTCCACCAAGTTCTTGTTCAACAGTTCTGGTCTCTGGCAGTCTGAAGGACTGTACTTCGTGACAGAAGAATCCAACAGAACATCATTTGCAGCGACCAATGTATAAGTTCGATTACGACGTGTAGATGCTGCACCAATTGATTGAAAATATTTCAAATTAGAAAACACAGACATATTGAGGATAATGGCAGCTGAACAAAAAAGTTGCGAGCTAAAACTACTGCTCAGCGTATATCAAAGTAATATGAACTGTATCAGATTGACTGTGATGAATTCAACAAGATCCACAGCGGCCCCAGTTAGTTTCCTCTTAAATATTCCATTTCAGCGTATTGAGCAATGTCTCTATGTTCAGCAACATATTAGAAGATGCATGTAGTGAAGTTGGCAAAACATACGTGATAAGCCAAGCCCAGCCAAGATTTTTCCATTTCCCAAAGTCAGATGGTTCTTGTATCTCCGGTCATCAATTGCAGCTGCTACAGATGCTATCCAAGGGCTATATGAAACTAGAGTTTTTGGAAAAGGACCTCCATTTCCAGCTGCCTGCACGACAAAAACACCTGCTTTCACAGCTCCAAGAAGCGTCGCATCAAAGGGATTTAAATATGTTGTCTTGGTGGTCGCTGGAGGACTGTTTGGACCCACTGAAAGGCTGAGTATATCCACGCCATCATGAACAGCCTATTCAGTAAAAATTTACTTATGAGTCATCCCACAAGGACACTATTAAGAACAACCAAAATATAAACCGCCAATAGTTTCAGAATAACAGGATACCTGATCAATAGCAGCTACTACATCTGCAACGAAGCCTCCAAAAAGCCTGTAAAGTGCTTTGTACACAGCAATCCTGGCCGACAATATCACATTTGAGATGTCAAGGAATGCACATATCATATATCAAAGTGACAAAGCAGATGAAAGCTATTATCCTCACCTAGCACGGGGAGCCATTCCACTTGCTCTTCCAAATTCATGGCCATGGATTCTGACAGGAATACCATTGTTTCCAGCTGCAATAGCTGCTGTGTGACTGGCATTCATTCGCAGAAGGATGAAGAAATGGTATTACTATCAGATTTAGTACTAATCTCAGTTGAAAATTTCAGTTGCTTCTGTCCTATAACTAATATACAAAAGATTTTCTTCAGTCAAGGAAGAGCACTAGCGCGTATTGCATGCCTAACAAGCAAAGCACAAGGTGGAAACAGGAAATTAAAGAAAAGCATTCAGCAGGAGATGTCAGAAGGTTTAATGGACAGCGAAGTCCTATTGGATTGAGCTTCTTCATCCCATTTCAAGTTTCTCTGGAATATCCAGAGAGTGATGGAAATGATTGGGGTATGCCTGGTTACTTATTTGCAGTCAAATCACCTTAGCGGAGATTCTTTCCCATCAAAAGGTTATGAGAATTTGCATTTACAGTTAAAATAAATTTGATATTCTTTTGCAAGATATAGTGATGGCATAAACCTGAATAATAATGACAATGCAAAAGTAAATCCTGGTCAAAATAATGGAAAACTGGCTCTTCAAAAACTAACACTTAATAGTCAAACACCAAAGTTTCAAGTATTATAATGTCAAAGTAAGAAAATACTTCAATATGTTGTCCATCCTTTAACAATAGTCCAAACAGAATATGCAGGCCTGGAACTTTTTCCGAGTAAACTCATGCAGTTCTGTCTAATAACCGAAGATGTCTAAATAGAAGAACCCTAAGAGCAGATTAAAATGATATCACATGCAACAACTTCCACCTTTGCAATTAGCAATGGCACTCGCATAAAAGAACATCTAATCGTTTAAGCCATCTCTTTTAAACTCCAGCACTATCAGAATTATACATATGTGTGTGCATACACCCAATAAGCATGGTCAAATCAAATACACGTTTGCACATTGCACTATGTGTCCTTTTACTTTTATGTTTATAATCATGTTTCTTTCAGTTTTCTGGTTAAAAAAAATAATAGCTATTTAAGTTCTTAATTTTGCTTTAAGATGAACAGGTAAAGGGATCAATTAAAGCAAAAGGAAATAATGGAGTATCAAACTACTTATATAGTAGCACATTTAGTGCATTAAATTGAAAAGCTAGACGGTATAGGATCTAACCTTCCGTGGCCATCACCATCCATTGGAGAAGCAAAATCAATTGTAGGATTGAATGCTCCAGCTGCTATTGCAGCATGGGCAAAATGCTGGGCTCCAATTATCTTTCCATTACAGAAATCTTTCTTTGTATCAGGATCAACTTCACATTTTCCCCTGTACTTGGGAAGAGGCCCATAAGGATCATTCCTATGAGATGCAAAGCTTGGATGGTGAGGAAAAATTCCTGAGTCCACAAATCCTATTACAATATCCTCTCCAGCCCTATCAAAGCCACCTCCTGTTGGCCAAACTCCTGTTGGGAGCCCCAGGAACTGAGGAGTGTGTGTTGTAAGTCTCCTCACCTTCCAATCTCTCTCCACAGATTTCACAAAAGGAGCACGCCTCAGGATTTCTGCCTACTAATGAAATGGATAAAGTAAGCAAAAGGTGAACTGATCTTCAATTAATTGTGAACGCGATAGGAATCAGAAAGAAAATTAATGCATTCGTTGCACACCTGTTCAGGGGAGATATGAACTGAAAATCCATTTATAAGATGCCGATAGCTGTAGAGTTTCTTATAGGTCCCGCGGTCAAACAGCATATCAAGAAGCATATCATGTTTCTTTTCAAGGTGTTGAGCATAGGAGGTGACCAATTCGCTGAATGAGGTCCAAAGAATACATAAAGAATCATCAATCAGAATAGGCTAAAGCAGTCGAGCTTATTTTCATTGGGATAGATTGAGAGACTACACACATTAATTGACACCAACAGATGCTATTACAAAGCAAAGAACCAAAATTTGGTGAAAATGAGAATTATTAAGACCAATTGCATCGCAAAGGATCCTGAAAAGGATTTCATCCAATAAATGGCAGGTTTGGCCCCACCAACCCTTTCAAAAGTGATACAAACTGCAAATAAAATGTTTAAGAAACCGAGATATACAGCTGTTTTGAGGAAAATAGATGGTCAACGAATAGGCAATGGGAACAACATTAGAGGAAGCAATCTAAAGAACAAACACTAGGGGAATAAAGTAGAAAGAACAGATTGGAAATCAATCAGAGCATGAAGTAATATGATAATATGCTGGATACCAGTGTTCTATTCCAGGGCATACATTATGCTTCGGAAACAAAAGAAACATGGTAGAGTTACTTGAGGATACCTGGTGGTCTCGATCTTCTCATCAGAATCCACATCCACAGCAGTGGCTTCAAAGCCAGGGATATCTCCTGTGTAACTTATAACAGGCTCTCCCTCCATCATCACGATATAAACCTCAGCATTCCCACGCATCATGAAGGCCAACAAGGCAAGTAGTACACAGGATAACCCCACCACCCTCATTTTCACTGACCAAGTGTCAACCCCCTACTAGCCACAGTGTGCTGTTCCATCAAAATCACAGACAGAGGAGTTACTTCATATGACAATCATGACATAGTAAATAAAGAAAACAATTTTATCTCTCTCTCTTTTTTGTGTTGTGCTTTCCACAGTTTAGTTTCAGAATCTTTACTTCTTTCTTCTTCTTTTTTATGTTTTTTTTTGTGTGTGAAAGCCTTAAACTTAGTTTCAGTTTATTTACCACAACATCGAGCGAAAACATAAATTAAAAAAAAAAAGTCCAGAGTTTAAAATGAACCATTATAAACACTAGAAAAGAATTTTAAAACAAGTAAAAGAACAGAAAGAGTAAGAAATTCTTATTCCCACCAGGAATGACAAATACAAAACTCAAAATTCCTGCATCACAAAAACATGAAGCTCACAGAAGCAGACACATTTTAAAAAATTTAAAAAAAATGCCAGAACAAGCAAACCTGAAACTAAGAGCAGAGTTTGAAGAGAGGAGAGAAAGAAAGGAGAAGAAAATAACTTGAAAAGCGATTGGATTATACACAGTTGCTGTCCTGATGTAGAGGAAAACAGACATTTACATAGCCAAAAAAGATAAGTCAATGACGAATTTAGAAATAACAGAAGCTTCAAAAACGGAAGCAGCAGCCACAATGTTTAATCATCAGTGGATCACTGAACTAAAAGCCAAAAGAACAAAAGAACACCAACAATGCCCTTCCACAAGAATCACTAACCAAAGAGATAGAGATCAATCCGATCAGCAGTGAAGCACTGATAGCTTACATTCAAGCACCCACCCACCAAAGCTGAATCTCTGCACCAAAAAAGCAAAACAAACCCACCAAAAAGAAACAAACATCAACAACCCAAGTAAAGAATCCACATTTCGGCAGCAAAAAGAAGATCGCACCCAACAGAACAAATCAGCAGCAAAAAAAAGCAACATTCTGTTACTTCTGCCACTCCACCTTTCCACACTTACTTAGATTTAGTAATAAACAAAGCGAACCATAACCCACTTAGATTTAGCGCCAAATGCTGTTATGGGTCACCAAAGAAATGTTCTTTTTCGCATTTGCTAATCCTTTTTTTGCTATTATTGAGCTTTGCTTTTAAGAGAGAGTGATGAGCGGAAGATGTGAGGGAAAAAAAAAAAAAAGGTTGATGCTTTTAGTGAGAGTAAAGTGGAAGAGTGTGGTTGTTAGGGTTCTTAATAAATAATATTAAATTCACGTAAGCCAACAAATTTTTTTAATTCAATTTTAATATTATCCAGACAATGGACCGAATCTGATGGAGGTAGTCCCGGTCAGTTGTCATAGACAAAATTATTATAACCATTATTGTTTATTACTATTTCTATATATTGCAATATATATTGTCTTTTTTCTTTTATTTGCTCTTTAATGATGGGGGAGGATATCTAAGTTAGCTTACATTATTTACCTACTTTTCCCCCAAAAAAACACATGATTTTACCAAAAATGTGAGTATTTATGAAATAATAATACAATGTAGTAATTAAATGGTTTTTGGTGGTTTTTTAATTGAAAAGTGTTATTATTTGGTGGAGGAGGGAAGAGGAAAAAGGAGAAAGGGAAGGATTCGCGCGTACTCTTGTGTGGGGTCAGGTGGGGGCAGTAAGGAAAGTGACGGTAATGCCCTTTTTGCTTCTGTTATTACCGTGACATGTCACGACACGACACGTAGGCACCTGAGGTAATAAGAAACCTTTCCAATTTATTGTTTTCTCCAATCTCCATGCACACCCGTGCCATAATTTATATGGCCAGCTCCCAACCCAAAAACTTTTTCTTTATGATTAGACATTTTAATAAAGCTTAATTTTCTTTCAATCAAAAAAAAATAAAGGTTAATTTTCTGTGAAAAAAAAACCTTTTAATAAGGATTTGAGAAAATATCCAAGAGAGTTGATCTAAGTGAAAGTGGCTTGGTTCCGTTTAGCCGAAATTTTGAATTCAAGTCATTGAGACTCACCCACCATAGCTAGGTGTGCAACCCGTATCGAATCTGAATTAATCACCACAAATTGGATATCTAATGTAAAATCCAAAAATATATATATACCTATTAAATGTGACGAAGGTCGGACTCAAAACCTCATCTCTTTTGCTTTTTACACAAAAACAAAGCTTATTTTAACTTTTTTCCTTTGTATTAGTCAATTTTGTACACTTCCCGAACAATGATTTAGACATGTGATTGAGAAGGAGATGAACGAATTCTCTAGTCATTTCTAAGATCAATAAGTATTACCAGTTCAATCAACCAACAGTATCTAGCATTTTCTTAGCAAAAGAAAAAAGGACCAAACAATGAAAAACTCAACTTAATTAGTAAGCTCCTAATAAATAAAGCTAATCACCCAAATGGGTTGCATAATGAAGGGTGGGCTCCTCGGCAAAAATAATTCGGTTCAAATGCTATCTTACTTACTAGTAGTATGTTTGCCTCTTATAAATCTCTTCTCAACTAGCTACTAGTCACCACAAAGCATGAAGCAATGCAGACCCTCAAAGACACACACATGCAGACACAGACAAAAGGCACACAAGTCATATTTTTGCATCTTGCATGGGTGTGTGTTATATGACATTCCGCGTTTGACAAAATCTATGGTTTTGTTAAATGGCGTGTGTCTTTGTTTCGTCAAAAAAAACTAGCTACTAGTCTTTCTTTTCACTTTATGCATGCATTAATTAACATTTTCTTTCATTTTCTTTCATTTTCACACTTTAAAGAGTATATATCTCTATCCATCATATTAAAGTTTGGAGTTTTCTAAGCCATTGGTATAGGAACACATGTGAGAGCTGCACCCACCAAACTTGTCGTGGCCCGAACATTACATGTGAGTTGAGTAAGACCATTTCAGTGTGGCTTGAAAATGATGCCAAAACATGATATGTAAATATTAATGACATTCATGTAATGTAATGTAGGTTCTCTCTCTCACTCACTTTTTCCTGTTGAGTTTGTGTCATACAAGACCGGTTCACAGCAGCAGTCGTTTTCTTATGCTTCTGGTGACAATTTGTGACATTATAGACAATGAAAAACCATGTGAGGAAGGTATTATTCAATTTGTATAGTCTGAACAAGGCAAACCAGACACATTTGGATTTATATAGCATGAACGATACATATACCAATATTTTTTAATCCATTATTTTCTAGTTGAAAATTGTAAAGTAATTCTATTGATATATATTTAGGGTTCTTTTAGCCGAAAATATTTAGATTTAACCATGGGGAGCAGTTCATGAATATTCTTTTTGTTTAGGTCTTAAACCTGAAGCTTTTTAGTTTGGAATATTTAATTTGTTGCTTAAAGTGTCAGTGAGGAATCTCACATTCTCCATCCTGTATTTCTGGATCACAGAGTTGAAGTAAAAATAAAACTCAAAAGTAAAAAACATTAAAACATTCTCAATCCTGATCTATTTCTGGATCACAGATTTGACTCAATAACCTAACATTAACTTGGCACAATGACCGGTGGTTATTTTGATCAAAATGATAATGGGAATTTGCTGACTCAAAAAACTATAAGAGTGCATACTATATGTAATCACCACAAAGATATGTTTAATACTTTAATTGTCTGCGAAATATAAGACACCCTGGAGATCTGCTTACACCATCTGGAGTTTAAAAAAGAAAAAAACTTAGCAATTATATCAATATAAATTGTGGAAAATCACTATAGTGAGTCTCAAACGAACCAAGACAAGTAGATTTTATAACTTCATCAAATGCTTGAGAGATGGTACGTATTGGTTACGTTCGTTTAGCTCTTCGTTTTCTACAAAACAAGGGCAAGCGAATTAACCCATCATCATCGAGAACACAAAACAAAAGCAATTAGTGCACAAATTGGGTCCTCCACGGATCTAGGAAAATATTTATTTCAATGTTATTGCAAAAGAGAAAGAGGGGTAGGTACTATATATAGCTGTATCAACCTCTCTCAAAGTATTGATTGCATCAATGGATTAAAAAAAATAATTAAGTCTGACATATCATTTTATATATTGAATGCACTCAGACTATCTTTAAGGAATCGTACCCACTGAAGTACTGAATTTTAGAACGTTATACTTCAAAATTCAATGTGTCTTCATGTTCCAATATATGAAAAATAATAAAGTTCGTCGTCCTAGTTATGAATATACTTCCAGCTAGATATTAGGATTTTAGGAGTGTATAGAATTTGGTTTTAAAAAATATCTTTTTTAATTCAAGCATAGTAAAATCTGAACCACCGGTAGGTAAAAATATTAGTGGCACTTGATGGGCTAGAAAGAAAGCACCAGGCAGAGGAAGAAATTTGTGCATAATAAAGGTCGCATGTCTTTTGCAAAACAATCATTCTATGCAGGAGAATAAGGAGGTAGTCGATGACTCTTAGGACCCAGCAATCATGTCACTCACAACACTAATAACCAACACATGACTATCTCAATGTGGATTACATCACAGAATTGAACTTTCATGCTTTACATTCTGGTGGGTGATTGTTATGCTTTGATAAATTAAACTACTACAAAACAAAGAAGAAAGAAGGGTCCTTCCCATAATCAACCAAGGTGTTTATATTGATCACCTTTTGTTTAATTAATGTTTCTAGGCACTTAGATTGTTACTATAGTAATCTTTATTAACTTTTCTTAACAATCAAGCCCGTTCCTTTGGGGATACTAATATCACCTCGGGTCAATCTAAAAGATGCACTACCAAAAAGCGAGCCCAAAAGTTGGATATTTTAAATCAAAGACAGAATTCTTAAATCAGTAATAAGCACGTAACTCTGCTATGCTGTAGTATAATCCGTCAATGATCAGTAGTAATAACCACAGTTTCTTCATTATTCTATTATCCTGGACTAGAAAAATGCAGGGGTCAAGAATCATGCATAGCCGTGAATTGGAACTTTGCTAGCTAGATTAAGATTTAAGATATCTAAAAAACTCTAGTGATAGGATGGCCACGTAAACCTGCAATTTTGTGGTTTTTATAGAAGCACATACTTGCGTGATTGTGGGTCGACACATGTTTCTTTAATCGCAGAATCCACATCTTTTATTCGCAAAATGGCAAACCCACGTCTAAAAAAGCCTTACAAGACAACCCATATTGCTTTGCTTTCTGATGAAGTTGTTAGTAGGAAAAATGGAGGGCTAGAGCCCCAATTAAGCAAGTAAACGAAAATATAATAAAGGGTGAATCCTAAGGGAAATGGGCTAGCGATGCCTTGGATCATAGCTGTTCTCACATGGGCTTTGGCAGAGAAAGAATTCCTTCGTCTTTACGGGCTTGATTTCTGCTCCCATCTATGAGGATTTTGGGCTTTCTATTCCTTCCCAAACGGCTAATAAATGTATTGTGTATCCTTCATTTACAAAAATGTATGGTGTATCTTCCTTTTATTTTCTGTTGATTGTTTTCTTTTCAGCTTTATCAGATGATCGTGAGGGTCAATCCTCTTCTCTTACAACAAAACAGGGCGCATCTCAGTTCTGCTTCTCACACCTCTTGCTCTAAAAAACATAAATTTTCCTTGATCTCATGATGTTACAAAAGATGTTGTCACAAGAAGAAGAAGAAGAAGAGGTGGTACCACACTGCGAATTTAATGTCATATCTCTCGTCCTATTCTCTTATAAAATCATTTTGCTTCTTTGATAGTGTTTTTTGTTGTTTCATCAATTATAGCCATTATTGCCCATCAATGATTGTTGCAGACAAGTTCTGGCTCATGATCCGATGCCATCATATGGATCATATATAGACATATAAGAAGTTTGTTCGTGATGGTGGTGGGTATTATTTAGTTGGGTTGATTTTTTCCTCCCTTAAGACCAAGGTATATATGATCAATTTTAGAAAACGGGAGCTCAAAAACACAAATAAGAGTTCTCTTTCTTTTTTTTTTTTAAAAAAAATCATATTGATAAAACTAATCTAAATTAAAACATGGTAATTAAGAACTGCTCTAACCAGCCGAACTACAGTAAGGGTTGTCATTTTCCCATATGTTTCGTTGGCAGAAATAAATGATTATTGATGTAAAACAAATTAACAAACTACATATAGATTAACACATACTCGAAAGAAAGAATTCCTTTTTCATATATGGGCACCATGGGTTCAGCCCAAACCCACATCGCTAAAGACAACTTATTGGCTAAAACATGGATTAACACAGTTAGTTAAGTGGTTAAGTGCAGTTTAGGTGATTTGCCGGTAGAATGATATTGGTCGGTGAAGTGACCGACCTTGGCATATATGGGTTCACGAGATTTTGTGGTTGCTGACAAATTGGATCACGCCAACCAGATTGTAGTATGGGGGCATTGGCAGCCATGAAATCATTGATTTATATCTCATAACCAAGCTAGCTGTGCAAGTGGAGCCCTCAAATAGAAGCCTATGAACATTCTTTGGTCATTTTCTTTTACACCCTTTTTTGACCAATTCTTTGGTCTTAATTCAACTGGCGGTGTACGGCGTATATAGCAGTAAAAACAATTGTGATGTGGGTGGCTTTTTTTTTTTGTCGAATGTGATGTGGGTGGCTATTGATATATACTTCTCATGTATGTATGACATGCCTAATGGATTTGATCCAATGATTATTAGATGCTTGCTGTTTATTTCTCACAGTTTCTTTTTGACTAATAGGACAATGGGATCATAAGAATTTATTATATGTTGATGTTAACATATTAAATTTAACTAATCAAAGGACATACTGTTATTGATAGACATGTTAAATATTGATGTTTGTTGATGTTGACTCCGTGACAAAAAGGTTTTCCTAATATAAATTGCTAACCAATAGAGGTTAAGCTCCACAAACCTTGCTTCATGTGAGATGGAGGTTTGGATAATTTATATTTCATATATAAGTTAAACCTCTAAGATAGACCTAAGTGGACATTGATTAATAAAAAAAAAAAAGAACTAAGTGGGTGATCGAGTTAATGTGGCACTATGACTCATAAGGCCTCCATTTATTGCACAAAGTCCCCCCAGTGGGGCATTTTTCTCTGGTGCACTTTCGTTTTAGGAGGAAAAAAAAGGAAGTCGTCATTTATTGGGATGTAGAGTTGTAGACTGATAAACAATCAACGTGGTTCATTAGCTGAAAGGGAAAATTTGTCAATCCAAACATCACTCATTAAAAGGCCCAAAAAGAATTTCTGATCCCAGCAAAAATATATAAAGTGTCGAGGTTTCTTAATTTTGAGCCTGTTTACTCATTAATAACTTTTTTTTGTCGAAATTTACTCATTAATAACATGGAGATTATTTCTCACTCAGCACATACATGTTTACATAATACTATGTGTCTTAAGTGTGTCGTGTAACTTATATTACTTCATTTTTCGCATTGTTAAATGCACACACCAAACCAGATGCCTGAGGCGGCCACTAAAATAAAATAAAAACCAAGTGGTTACAACTTACAACCAAAATCTTATTTTATAGAAGCTGATTATCAACTTCGGTTTGTTAATCTGATGCTAATCCAATACAATACCTAATCATAGAATAAATTAGGTAGCAAACCGCCATGAATTATTAATGTACGCTTCTTTTTTGAACTTGTATTAATCTATGCTTGCTCAGTGCTATGGCGACTGTTTGCTTTAAAAAAAAAAGGCAGTAACAATTAAACACATCTACTAAATCCCCACACTAATTAGCCGCACCGTCCTCCTCCTCCTCCTACCCAATACCACCAAATCTACGTAATTGACAAATCAATAATGAAGCAGCAAAGAAGATTTGGTTTGTCTGTGGCAAATAAACAAAAAGGAAAAAAGAACTATCATGATTGCTCATGGACACGTAGCTGACCATTAGCTTATGCAGTCAATCTTGAGTTATGATTTATGAAAAGATAAAAACTATATTTGTAACAGTCCGGGTAAAATTTGAATTTTTACCAGGACTGTAGAAATTATTTTACCGTAATTTACTGTTGAATTAATCTTGGGTAATTAATTCACGGTAAAACAGGAGTCGTTTTTCGAAACCGAGAGTTTTCCCGCACTCGGGAGCATCTTTCTAACTAACCGAGCCTCGGTTTTCAATTCCGAGACTTGGAAGACGTTCAGGGGAATTAATCGGATTTTCCGAGCTCAAGTTGTATTTTTGGACTCGGGACGGAATTTGTCGGAAAGACGGGAGTATCCCTGCGTCTACGAGATTCCGACGCGAGAATCTGGACCGGCCAAATGAGGCTTGTCCCGAGCCACTCCTCCTCCTCTTTCCTTTCTCTTCCTCTTTCCCGGCTACACTTCTTCTCTCTCCCGGTTTTCCTTCAGTCGCGGGCCCCACCTCTCTTCTTCCTTTCTTTCTTTCCTTCCCTTCCTTTCTTTTCTCCTTCCTTTCTTTTCTTTTCCATTTTTCTCCTTCCGCCGGCCCTTTCTTTTTCTCTTCACCCGTGACCAACCGACCCCTCCACCACCCTCTTTTCTTCTTTCTCCCCTTGTCTTTTTCTTCCATTTTCTTCCCCTCACTCCACGATTTCTTCACACCGGCCCCTCCCCAACTTTCTTTCTTTTTTCAATTTCTTCTCCATACCTTTTCTTCCCTGCCTCCCTGCTCTTCTTCCCTCGGTCGCCGCCACCTCCCAGAAACCAACACCCATCTTTCTCCTCTGCTCCGCCCTGCATGCAGCCATCGCCGAGGCAAGGGATGCGTCGCCTCCTTCCTTCGCCGTCCCCTCGCTGCAGATCGGCGCCGCCTGCATCTCCACTCACCTGTGCCGCCGTCGCCGGAGCTGCAGCAACGGCAGTCACCTGCGAGTCTCTCCACCTTGCCGTCTTCTCCTACTTCTCTCTCGCGTTGCCGCCGCCGAGAGGAGGTCCACCACAACCCGCCGACGAAGCAAGCCGCCACCTGCAGCCTCGCGTCGTCGCCTCCTTGCCGAGCGGTGCTGCTGTTCGTTTTCCCCTCACGTCGCACATCGTTCGCAGCCGTTCTCGTCCCGCGCTGCCCAGCCTCGCTGCGTCTTTGGCGAGCTAAATTCCGGTGAGTAATTTGGGTTAAAGCCGGAATCAGCCTTGGGCCGATTTAAGCCTGGGCTTGTAATCTTGGATTGTTGGGCTAATTCCTTCTTGATTTATGTTTCCTGTTGCTTGTGGTATCGTTGTTATTGGATGGATGTTGGATATTTCTTTGGGTGGATGTTGATGTTGTTGTTGTTTTCGTTGTTGTGGATGTGTTGATGGTCAGTGAACAGTGGTGGAAAGGCGTTATGAGGCTGCTGTGAATAGTAACCGAGAGGTGCTACCAACGTGAACAGTTCCAGCCGGAATCCGGCGAATTTCCGACGTCCCGGGAATTTTCCGGCGAGGCCCGGGCAACTCCGGCGTGAACAGTGCATTCCTCAAGAGGCGGGACTCGGTGGACTTATTGGTCGGTAATCCCTTGGACTTGTTAATACCATGAGCTCGGGTATGGGCTCGGTTTGCACACGGACTCGGAAACGGGCCGAACGTGCGGAGGCCCATCATACCGTGACATACACGCGTTTAACGGACCTAATAACGAAACCGTGGGATAAGTTTAAATGAGATGTAATATATAATTAAGCGGATAACGATTTAAATTATGGATCAAGAACGATAATTATTTTCGAATTTACCTAAGTACACTAAAATCCAATGTATATGACCCGCATAAATTATTTTATAATTCTTTCACAATTGGCCGATTTACTACACCTCCTGAAGGGTCTAGTACCCAACATTTTAAGTATTATTATATACAAGATGTGAATTGTTAACGTAATAATCGTATTGCTGTGATGATAGATATTAAACATTCGTTAAATTATGCCGAATATATTTATCTAATTAATCACTAAAAGATATACTAATTATGATATGTATGAGTTTTACCCCATTAAGTTAATAAATGAGTAATTGTATTAATAATACACTTGTCGAGCATATGGTTATCGATTATAATAGTTTTTACGTATTTATAGATAAAAGTTTCTACAACGTTATGCTAAAATTATATTTATACCATGTATCAGCTATGTTAACTTAATACTGATGGTAATATTCCTATTAATAATATAATCACCGGATATATTATTTGTATGCCCATTTGACGTATTCATAACTTCTACTAATTTACAACTAATGTTTACCAAGTGAATACGCATTTATTAATATTATTTTAACGGGAGAAATTGCTCTAAGGAATACTATTTACCCCATATTATTATGTAGACCACGAGTGTTATACGGGTTAATAATTACTTTACAGCCGTAAAAGCATTGTTTAATGGAGACGGTTTTGGAACGACAATAACGATGATAATTGTGAATAAGCCGAATAATAAATTAATCTCATGCATTGCACTCTTCGATGTGCATTATAAGTGATTGTATGTGTTGACATGATATAGGGTATCAAGGTTGATCGGATAGCAGTTTCAGAGACATACCAGGTGAGGATGGATAAACCTTAATATGTGCCCGTAATGTTGTGTGTGTATTTTTGTTGTTTGTGGATTATCGTTGTTTGTTTGATCTGCTGGAATGTCTGTCGGCTGATACCTGATTGCTATGGATTTGTTGATGCTGTTGTAGAAACGTGATAGTCCTGTGTATGTCGTGTTGGAAATATTGCTGAACTGTTTGATGTGATAGATTGTTGATATGAGATTATTGATTGAGTGAGATTTGGATTAATCTGAGGAAATTGGAAATTGGATAACCGATGAAAGAGTAATGGAATTGGTCTGTATATGAGATGATGTAATTGTCACTTGGAAAGTAGTGGTACGACTAGATGGTTAGAGACTAGTTCTGTGGTGCCTTGCCAGAGGGTTTGTTGGTTGGGGTGTTGACCCCGGATTTGTGATATTGGGATGTTGATCCCGGATTTGTGATATTGGGGTGTTGACCCCGGATTTGAGATATTGGGATGTTGATCCCGGATTTGAGATATGGGGATGTTGATCCCGGATTGTGGTGGGGCCTGGCATCCAGAATTAGTTAATAACCAGGCACGACCCTAGCTTGTCCAGTGACGGGGCCCGGAAGATAAAATTGGTAACAAAAATAATTAAGCATTTATTGGTCTCGATATAGTTGTTATGGTAATTACTTGTGATGTGATTGGTTGAGCTTGATATGGTTTGGTGAGAGTCCTCTGTCGTGTTGTTTGCGATGATTTCCTCTGTTGTGTTGTTTGAGTTGTAATCCACTGTTATGTTGTTTGTGATAGATTCATCTGATTGATTGTTGTGTTTATCTCGAAAGTGTTATGGTTGAATATATCACTGTTTATCTTTCGTCGGTGAGCGTTTCGGACTCACCCCTCGCCTGCGGGGTTTCATCCCGTAGGATGAGTTGTTCCATGTACAGGCTTGGTGCATTCCAGACAGGCTGCAGCGTTTCCCTTGGACAGGCTTGGATCCATAGATTGCATGTGTCGCATACAATGTTAGTGAGTTTAAGTCTTCCGCTGTGCATATTGTTATTGTTGTTGGGCCATTGGGCCAGTTTCATTATTATTGACGTTATTGATGTTGGGCCGTAGGGCCATATTGTTGTATATATTTTTGGGTTGTTGAGCCAGGGTTATGCTTTATACACTGTATGCTAGGCCTTGTTGGGCTGGGTTGTCACAGTTCCGGCACGTGTTTACTGTATACGGTAAATACGGGTCGGGGCGTTTCATTTTGGTAGCAGAGCGGGCGTTAGGTCTTGTCGGGCAGTCTTTGTGTGTTTGTGTCCTTGTTTGCATAGTTCGCTCCAGTTGTTTATTATTTTACATCATTTAGTTAGTGCATTATGGATCCAGTCGAGGGACGCCAGCTGTCGCAGAACATACACATATGAGGTAAATGATGCCATAATATGCGAAAATACGAATATTATTAATACTGATAATATTGGAAATACAAGAGAAATATTACATTGATGCTTGATAAAGGGAAACATTACATTGATATTTTATAAAAAGGGAAATATTACAATGATTTTTGATATTTTATAAAAATAAGAAAATACAATTAACGGTTCGCAACGACGTTGACACGGAAGCTGTTTGCGTCGCTGTTGACGTTGACCGTGACTCTGTCGCTCCAAGAGAACCACATGCCGCCTCTGTCACGCTGACCAGGAATCTCGAACTGGTTAGCTTGAGGGAATCGGAATGGAATCAGACCGTGATCATCTCGTGGTTGCCACTGCGTCTCCGTCAGAAGAACCATGTTCGGCTTATACTGGTTCTTCAAGTCCCTCAAAGTGCGTGAGAACTCCTGTGCACGCCTTGCAACTCCTCTGCAGTTCCACACCAGCAGACATACCTTTGGCCAGGTTGGAGGTAGCCGAGTCATTCTGGGTATGCTCTGGGCTGTCATTGCGAGCTGGTAGTAAGCGCTTTGCTCCACAGTCTGCCAAGTGGACTCCAAGTTGAACTCTTGAAGCCTATCCGAGATGAAGAACATCACGGAGTTTGCTGAGCCGTAGTATGAAGCCCTCAATGTCCCATGGTCCTCTAGGTAGAATACCTCTTCCATTGGAGTGACGAAGAACCGCGACGAGTAGAGCTCGTCGACAAAGACCAGTCGGGGCATTCTGCCGAGCTCGTTCGGCAGCTCTTCAGCACGTTCGTTGACCATGCTGTAAGCCAGTCGGTTTCTCCTGCCAAGATTGGCAACTTCGACGAAGAAGACGGAGGATGGAGCAGGCATTTTGATGGGACGTATTGGTCTTTTGTTTTTCAGCATTTTGTGGTTTTGTTTGCTCTAAAATGCTTTTGATAATTCGCACATCACCGCTCCTTCTTTTATACTCTTATGGGGAGCGTGATTACCGTTTTTGATTTTCAAGATTTTGTTTTTGAATTTTACCGTTGCTTTATTTAATGCTTTGGTACTTTACGCGTTTTCGGCTACTAAGCCAGTGTTTTACAGCTCTTTTCTGACTCACGATTTCTTACGCCCTGGCTACCTTGGCGTTTCTTTTGATGGTGTGTCATTATTTTCTTGCATCTTTTATCACAAGCATCCATGACCGTTGAGGCCAGACGGATGGGACCGTATCTCGAGCAGAGCGCATGTGCGACAAGCTCACAACTATTCGGACATCGTGGAGAGATACGAGCCTTGACAGACGTTTTGGCTTATGCGAAAATTGTGAACAAGTGGGTATCGTTTCCTTCGAGGGACACAGGACGATCCCGTGATCATTGCTTTCCGAGTTAACGGGTATCTTTTTCACGAGGTTAACCGACGTCACCGTTAGTTGTACGGTACGTTTCGTGAATCGAGGATGTTCACGTCCGATACGAACACCGTTCATGGAAACATGTTTTGTTTTAATTTCTTTCTGTTTTAATTTTGTTAACTGAGTTTTAATTTTTGATTCCTTTATATTTGATTTTATAATCTTATGGTTGATTTTAATCTGCCTTGACATGTTTTGTTTACCTATTTAACACAAAATTTCTTAACACAAGAGAATTTTGATTTAAAAAGGAAATTTATTTTATTTATTCCATAAAGGTGTTACAACAGAGAAGAAGTGCTCTAAGGAGCTACTTGCTTCTCAAGATCTTTTACAAGGTTTTGAATGTTCCTTAAGTGCGGGAAAAGCTCCGCGCACGCCAGTTCAATTTGTGCCACCGCCGAGCTGATCTTCCTCAGGGAGACGTTCAGCTGCGTCAACTTCTGTTGCGGTGTGCTGCTTTCAGCTACCGCTTTGCCTTTCTTGTCCTCAGCTTTCTTGCTGGCACGTTTCTTCCGTCGCTTTGGGGAGACCACCATATGCTCCTCCAGACCGATGATGTTGGTCTTGAACCGTTTCTTTGGAGGCTCTTCATCGGAGCTTGTCGGGAAAGCTGTGCCGCCGATGTAGCTGTTGTTCTCGGAGTCTGAAGTCGTTCGAGAACGAAGTGGGGAGTCCATGGCTGAGAGCGAATGTCTCAGCTGTGAGGATTGGTATTTATAAGCGGAAGAGATATCACTTAAGGGTATAAGCGGAATCTCATGTTGAGTTTGGACACCTGGCAGAGTGTGCCAGAAGCTTATCGTGGTAGGACCCACGGATAAGACAGAATTTTGGGGACGAAATTCTTTTTAAGGTGGGTAGACTGTAACGGCCCGGGTAAAATTTGAATTTTTACCGGGACTGTAGAAATTGTTTTACCGTGATTTACTGTTGAATTAATCTTGGGTAATTAATTCACGGTAAAACAGGAGTCGTTTTTCGAAACCGAGAGTTTTCCCGCGCTCGGGAGCATCTTCCTAACTAACCGAGCCTCGTTTTTCAATTCCGAGACTTGGACGACGTTCAGGGGAATTAATCGGATTTTCCGAGCTCAAGTTGTATTTTTGGACTCGGGACGGAATTTGTCGGAAAGACGGGAGTATCTCTGCGTCTACGAGATTCCGACGCGAGAATCCGGACCGGCTAAATGAGGCTTGTCCCGAGCCACTCCTCCTCCTCTTTCCTTTCTCTTCCTCTTTCCCGGCTACACTTATTCTCTCTCCCGGTTTTCCTTCAGTCGCGGGCCCCACCTCTCTTCTTCCTTTCTTTCTTTCCTTCCCTTCCTTTCTTTTCTCCTTCCTTTCTTTTCTTTTCCATTTTTCTCCTTCCGCCGGCCCTTTCTTTTTCTCTTCACCCGTGACCAACCAACCCCTCCACCACCCTCTTTTCTTCTTTCTCCCCTTGTCTTTTTCTTCCATTTTCTTCCCCTCACTCCACGATTTCTTCACATCGGCCCCTCCCCAACTTTCTTTCTTTTTTCAATTTCTTCTCCATACCTTTTCTTCCCTGCCTCCCTGCTCTTCTTCCCTCGTTCGCCGCCACCTCCCAGAAACCAACACCCATCTTTCTCCTCTGCTCCGCCCTGCACGCAGCCATCGCCGAGGCAAGGGATGCGTCGCCTCCTTCCTTCGCCGTCCCCTCGCTGCAGATCGGCGCCGCCTGCATCTTCACTCACCTGTGCCGCCGTCGCCGGAGCTGCAGCAACGGCAGTCACCTGCGAGTCTCTCCACCTTGCCGTCTTCTCCTACTTCTCTCTCGCGTTGCCGCCGCCGAGAGAAGGTCCACCACAACCCTCCGACGAAGCAAGCCGCCACCTGCATCCTCGCGTCGTCGCCTCCTTGCCGAGCGGTGCTGCTGTTCGTTTTCCCCTCACGTCGCACATCGTTCGCAGCCGTTCTCGTCCCGCGCTGCCCAGCCTCACTGCGTCTTTGGCGAGCTAAATTCCGGTGAGTAATTTGGGTTAAAGCCGGAATCAGCCTTGGGCCGATTTAAGCCTGGGCTTGTAATCTTGGATTGTTGGGCTAATTCCTTCTTGATTTATGTTTCCTGTTGCTTGTGGTATCGTTGTTATTGGATGGATGTTGGATATTTCTTTGGGTGGATGTTGATGTTGTTGTTGTTTTCGTTGTTGTGGATGTGTTGATGGTCAGTGAACAGTGGTGGAAAGGCGTTATGAGGCTGCTGTGAACAGTAACCGAGAGGTGCTACCAACGTGAACAGTCCCAGCCGGAATCCGGCGAATTTCCGACGTCCCGGGAATTTTCCGGCGAGGCCCGGGCAACTCCGGCGTGAACAGTGCATTCCTCAAGAGGCGGGACTCGGTGGACTTATTGGTCGGTAATCCCTTGGACTTGTTAATACCATGAAATCGGGTATGGACTCGGTTTGCATACGGACTCGGAAACGGGCCGAACGTGCGGAGGCCCATCATACCGTGACATACACGCGTTTAACGGACCTAATAACGAAACCGTGGGATAAGTTTAAATGAGATGTAATATATAATTAAGCGGATAACGATTTAAATTATGGATCAAGAACGATAATTATTTTCAAATTTACCTAAGTACACTAAAATCCAATGTATATGACCCGCATAAATTATTTTATAATTCTTTCACAATTGGCCGATTTACTACACCTCCTGAAGGGTCTAGTACCCAACATTTTAAGTATTATTATATACAAGATGTGAATTGTTAACGTAATAATCGTATTGCTGTGATGATAGATATTAAACATTATGCCGAATATATTTATCTAATTAATCACTAAAAGCTATACTAATTATGATATGTATGAGTTTTACCCCATTAAGTTAATAAATGAGTAATTGTATTAATAATACACTTGTCGAGCATATGGTTATCGATTATAATAGTTTTTACGTATTTATAGATAAAAGTTTCTACAACGTTATGCTAAAATTATATTTATACCATGTATCAGCTATGTTAACTTAATACTGATGGTAATATTCCTATTAATAATATAATCACCGGATATATTATTTGTATGCCCATTTGACGTATTCATAACTTCTACTAATTTACAACTAATGTTTACCAAGTGAATACGCATTTATTAATATTATTTTAACGGGAGAAATTGCTCTAAGGAATACTATTTACCCCATATTATTATGTAGACCACGAGTGTTATACGGGTTAATAATTACTTTACAGCCGTAAAAGCATTGTTTAATGGAGACGGTTTTGGAACGACAATAACGATGATAATTGTGAATAAGCCGAATAATAAATTAATCTCATGCATTGCACTCTTCGATGTGCATTATAAGTGATTGTATGTGTTGACATGATATAGGGTATCAAGGTTGATCGGATAGCAGTTTCAGAGACATACCAGGTGAGGATGGATAAACCTTAATATGTGCCCGTAATGTTGTGTGTGTATTTTTGTTGTTTGTGGATTATCGTTGTTTGTTTGATCTGCTGGAATGTCTGTCGGCTGATACCTGATTGCTATGGATTTGTTGATGCTGTTGTAGAAACGTGATAGTCCTGTGTATGTCGTGTTGGAAATATTGATGAACTGTTTGATGTGATAGATTGTTGATATGAGATTATTGATTGAGTGAGATTTGGATTAATCTGAGGAAATTGGAAATTGGATAACCGATGAAAGAGTAATGGAATTGGTCTGTATATGAGATGATGTAATTGTCACTTGGAAAGTAGTGGTACGACTAGATGGTTAGAGACTAGTTCTGTGGTGCCTTGCCAGAGGGTTTGTTGGTTGGGGTGTTGACCCCGGATTTGTGATATTGGGATGTTGATCCCGGATTTGTGATATTGGGGTGTTGACCCCGGATTTGAGATATTGGGATGTTGATCCCGGATTTGAGATATGGGGATGTTGATCCCGGATTGTGGTGGGGCCTGGCATCCAGAATTAGTTAATAACCAGGCACGACCCTAGCTTGTCCAGTGACGGGGCCCGGAAGATAAAATTGGTAACAAAAATAATTAAGCATTCATTGGTCTCGATATAGTTGTTATGGTAATTACTTGTGATGTGATTGGTTGAGCTTGATATGGTTTGGTGAGAGTCCTCTGTCGTGTTGTTTGCGATGATTTCCTCTGTTGTGTTGTTTGAGTTGTAATCCACTGTTATGTTGTTTGTGATAGATTCATCTGATTGATTGTTGTGTTTATCTCGAAAGTGTTATGGTTGAATATATCACTGTTTATCTTTCGTCGGTGAGCGTTTCGGACTCACCCCTCGCCTGCGGGGTTTCATCCCGTAGGATGAGTTGTTCCATGTACAGGCTTGGTGCATTCCAGACAGGCTGCAGCGTTTCCCTTGGACAGGCTTGGATCCATAGATTGCATGTGTCGCATACAGTGTTAGTGAGTTTAAGTCTTCCGCTGTGCATATTGTTATTGTTGTTGGGCCATTGGGCCAGTTTCATTATTATTGATGTTATTGATGTTGGGCCGTAGGGCCATATTGTTGTATATATTTTTGGGTTGTTGAGCCAGGGTTATGCTTTATACACTGTATGCTAGGCCTTGTTGGGCTGGGTTGTCACAGTTCCGGCACGTGTTTACTGTATACGGTAAATACGGGTCGGGGCGTTTTAGGAGATTAAGAACCCTGTAATTGATGCAATCGGGATCAGATGCAAATAAAATATTAGTATAATCCTGGAATTAAGCGCTATGTATAATTAATTTTTCTTCAAGTCCAATTAACGTGGAGGGTACTCTTCCAAAGTCAGTATTTCCACATGCTCGGTATCTGCTCTCTGATTTGGTAGTTAAGCCTCATTAATTTACTTTATTTCTGTCAAAGAAAAAAAAATCTCATTAATTAAATAGCAATTAGCACACTAGTCGAATCGGTCGTGATTATTAACATGGAATTTTGATTATTTTCTAATATCGTACGTGATTCCACAATGACTAAAGTTTGACCCGAGAAAACTGAAAAAAAAAAAAATATCGACCGAAGAAGAAATCAGGGTTTATCCAAAATTTGTAGCCAATAACTTAAATAGAAGATTGAAATCATGTGCTTATGATCATTCCATGTCATTAATTTCTGTAAACCATGGGTGCACTCTTTTTGATTCTTGCACGTATGCAATTTCGTGCAGAGTTTCTACTCTAATTCTTCAGGGGGTTTTGTCGCTTAGATTTAATTAATTTCCTCTATCTACCTCTTCAATTAGCACAAGAATTAGTCTAATCACCCCAGTAAATAAAACTATTTATTATGTACATACAAATAATTTATTTCTGAATTTCGGCTTTGCTTGACGCAAATCCGCACTGTCAACGTGGCTTAGCTAATACCAGGAATTTTCAGATTTTTCAGGATACATATGTGACATGTAGGTACCTACATATTTATTGTTTTTTTCGAATATTATTTATTTATCCTTAATTTGAATCATTGAAGACCGCAAAGTAACATGGAAAAAAAATGAAATAAATAGATAAAAGAAGTTGAGGAAGGGAACAGAATACTTGATGGTCGAAAATAATGATTAGAAATTACAAGGTAGTGCTTGGATGATACATGGATGGGAATATGCATCATAAGCAAAATACAAACAGAAAGGAAAAATGGAATGTGTAGATAGGATTGTCTCATGCATTTACACATGCTGCCCTACTCCGCCAGCCAATAAAGTAATTCTCCAATAATGACAAATAAAAATTCTTTGGAATATTGTCATATGCAATTTGAGCAAAATTTCCAACATTCTCCAGGTTCGTATCAATTGTTTTGAACTGAACTTTAATTATATATTATAATATTAATTATGGGATCGATGAATGAATTATAAAACCAAATGAAGATTCTTTAGTTCATTTTCTTTTTTGTCGAAAAGATTCTGTAGTTCATGTTAGACACATATCAATATATCATTGAATTTGCATGCTTAAGATATTCTTATCGACCCAAATTTGGAACCACACTTGATGAAACCGTGAGTCATAATTCACGCCCAAATGATCGCAAATCATTCATTTCTTTTTTTTTGTGCTTTCACATCATTCAATTTACTAATTGTTAATCATTTTTTTTTACTAAAGTATTTCTACCTGGATACTTTTTCCATATATACATCCTATAAAATAAAGCATTACTAATTTTTTATCACTTGGCAGCATGTGCAGGAAAAAGATAATATATAGTATCAAATAGTATGTGGATATTATTTAAAGATATCATAATTAAGGTAATCTACACCATACCAAGACTGACGTTTTGCGTCAAGCTGTAACGACCCAGGTAAAATTTATATGATTTTACCGAGTCGTTTTAACTCTTACAACGGTAAATAGATTCTATCGTTGTAACCGTGAATTCTACCGCACCGAGTTTTCCCGGGAGTAACCAAGCCTCGGTTTTCAATTCCGAGACTTGGGCAACACTCGGGAGAATTAATCGGATTTTCTGAACCCAAGTTGTATTTTCGGGACCGGGACGAATTTTGGAAAGACGATTATGCCCCTGGGATATTTTGGAACACAAGAGAAGCATGAAGGGCATATAGGTCTTTTGCAGGATCAGATTTTTCCAGAATTGATAGATATTTTATTTTTTTTATTCTTTTTCTTTTCTTTTTCCTTTTTCCTTCCACTTTCTTTTGTCCCCTGATTTTTTTTTTCTCCTGCCGGCCACTCCTCTTGTCTCCTTCTTTATTTTTCTTTTTCCTTATCTTCTTTTCCCCACATAATCATCTCCATCAATTATTTCTTCCCTCAATCACTATCTCTTCCACATCCTTCCTCCTTCTTCCCCCTTCCTCCACTGCCCTTGTCACCAAATCGCCGCCGCCGTCACAACCATTCCTTCCCTCCTTTCCTGCGCCAACAGACCCGATACCATCTCTCCCCTGCCGCCTTCTCGCTCCGCTTCACCTCCTACCACCCGTCGCCGCCGCTGTAAGTTCCATCGCCGCCCTTGCCCTGTTTTCTCCTCCTCCTCGTCGAAGCCACCTAACAGTTGCTGCTGTAAGACGACGCTGCCGTCGCCCAGCCGAGCTTGAGTCATGGCTGTGAAGGCTCAATCCTTCTCTCTCGTCGGCGCCAGAGGAGCAACCGGGGTGAGCTGCTGCAACGCCACCACGACTCGTTTCCACCTCCTCTCTTCGGCAGCCGGCGCTGATGCCGTGACCAGCCTTCTCGCCGTCGCAGAACACGAGCCACCGCCGTGCACGGAAGGCCGGATCCCTCTTCTCCACCTCCTTTGCATCACGCCGCCCACGCCGCTGAGGTAAGACGACGGTGAGTGTTCATAGGCCAGTTTAGATGGAATCGACCGTGTGGATTGTGTTGGTAAGTTGATTTGGAACCTATGGTTGGAATGGTGAATTGATGGTAAATCTGTCCTGAATTAATTGAAGGGTTGCAACCATGAGATTGGTTGTGGATTTAAAACTTGTCCACGGCAACGCAAATTGCAATTGAAGAAGACGATGCCTTAGGTAAGAAAACGACGCCGTCCTCAGGCTTGGGCAATCTTGAGTTACTTCATGGGCTTAGCATGACATGGTTATTATTGCAAGAAAATCTGTATTAACTTTGTGAGCAATGGTCTAATAACTCAGTTAACAAATTGGCCATTATTACAAATAGTTAGTATATGGACTAGTATGACTGACAAATCAAGGATTGCTCAACTAATAACTTTGAATGGACTAATATCGCAGTTAACAAGTATTTTGATATGGGCTAATACTATGACTAACAAAAATAGATAATGACTTAATAACCCGGAAAGGAACAGGATAGTAATAATATGAAATAAACAGAAATTCTATTGCTGGACTATTTAATCAATTACCTTCTCAGTATATGTTTCCATCAAAGATGACTACCATATAACACGAATTCAAACCCAGTGCGAAAATCCAAAGGCCCACGACCAATGCCATATTGTTACCTTACATGTTATATTATTAATTAACCACGTATATGAAATATCAGCTACATTTGTTATACATTACCTTTGACAGCTATAACGTATTACCGCTCTTTCCAATGGCTAAAATAATATTTGGCTAAAATATGATTTGTTTATTATTTTTTTTAAAAGGCTATGTATGAATTACCTTGTATAAGTATTTATAAGTATATATATGCATACATATATTATCTTATCACAAGCAACTATAAGGCCAGTATATCGACTTGGAGGTTACGGTTTTTAATCTAAAAAAAAAAATCAAAGTATGACTAGTATATCGATTGGAAACATATAACGAGCTAATCTTCAATTAATTGGAAGGCTAATTTTATAGAAAAGGAAATTATGGAAATAATAAAAATGGATACGGAGTAAGACAAGACGTCTAATAAACACTAAAACCGGCATCTTGCATGATCATTCTTGTTGTGCATTGTAATGATTTCTGTTGTTCTAAATATAGGGATAACGAGGGTTAATCGGATATCACTACCCTGGAGTATCAGGTGAGGATATAAACTTATAAACTACGGTATGCTGCCCGTGATACCCCGGTTGTTTGTTTGAATGTTATTTATATGTTATCTTGCCGTGCTTATCATGATATTGCTGGCCATTGTTGTGATTATTGTTATGTGTTCGTTGACTACTGTGATTGATTATTGAAGCTTGTGATGTTGATGTGAATATTGTGATGTGAGATATTTGAGTTATTAGTGTCAGTGACCCGATATCGTATCATTGTGATTGATTTCCCAGAGGAGCTGTGAGGCCGAGAGCCTGCTCGAGAAGGTGAGTATGATGAGTTACTGTTGGACAGTAGAATAAGAAATAATGATAAACAGTGGTAATAACATCTAGACATCTAGGTTGTCACGTGACAGGTATTGGTACGGCCAGATGGTAGTCGCCCTGTGATTTGTGATATGATAGGGAGGACTGCGTGGACTCCCGGCTGAGGACTGCGGGACTCAGTTGATTTGTTGTAGGAAGGACTGCGGGACTTCCGCCGAGGACTGCGGGACTCGGTTATTGTGATACCTTGTGATTTGAGATATTTATGGATAAACGGGGAGTACCCTGGGGTTAGCTAACCTGGCTACCAGGCACGGCCAATACTTATTACGTGACAGGGCCCTAATAATAAAATTGATAGTCTATCGTCAAGTGTCGGTGAGTTTATGAGATTAGCTTTACCATGAGAAGTCTGACGTATAATTAGTTCAGGTAAGTTGATACCGATATTATGTTTGTGCGTGATGTACTTCTATTGTGTTCTGTGTTGGCTTGGGTGTATTTGCGGTTGTATGTATATTGTGGTTTATTTGTTTATCGGTGAGACAGTGGTTGGTCTCACCCCTCACACAGTTCCTGCAGGTTAGGTTTGCATACCGGCGGCTGTGGCGTTACCTCAGACAAGACTCGGATCCAATAGCATGCATTGTGTCTTGCATATAAAAAGTTACTGAACATCTAGAAAATGCTTCCGCTGTGCAAATGTTGATGTCCCCACAAGGTGACGAGATTGTGATTTTGATTGACTATTTGTCCTTTTGTTATTATGTGTTCTTGCTCTTATGATATGTTGGCCACGAGGTGGTACTGTTTGTTGTACTTACTGTTAGATGGGTGAATTTAGGTCAGGGTGTTTCACAGGCAGCTATCAAATGCATCATTTTTGTAAACAAATTTAGTGTACATGTATTTTTTTTTTTAAACCAAAATAAAAGGGATCCGAATCCGACCTTCAACATCAATTCTTGCTCTGTTTTTTCTTTAAAAGAAAAAAAAAATACAACTGCATTTCCCTTTCATAGGAGCAACTGAAGTTGAAACTTGTAGCATAGTATAGTAAAAAAAAAAAAAACTTGTAGGATCTTATATTATATGTTTTTGATACGATGTAACGGAGAACCTTCGTCGTTCAACTGTTTGGTTTTATTTTTTCTTGCTCTAAAAGTAAATCTTGCGTATGGTCATCAACTTGTAGATGGACAAAATGGATTTTCTTTTGTTAATGATTTTTCATTGTGACATGACAAAATGTTTGGACAACAAAATGATGATGATGATTTTTCCACGACCGCAAACAAATTGCTTTCACTACATTTGGAGGACCAAAGTTGACAATAAACAGGAAAAAATTAGAAAAAAGAATTATGATTGGCATCAAAAGGGACGACACGTACTTGACACGTCACCAAAAGGATATGCTAGGGCATCTTTCATGGTTGATCTCCATTGGCGGATTTATAAGGAGTTTTGATGAACTCCTTCTGTGCTGGAATTCTAAATTGACAATAATTTTCATTGGTGGGTTTGATTGTATTGTAAAAGGATTGACCATGATAAAATTTATCTACTCTTCTCGTTTATATCCTGATAGACTTAAACAACCACATAAACTAATCTTCCAATGATTTTGAATTAGGAAATAAGATTTCCATCTGCAAATAATTCAAGATGACAAAGCCATAGTAAAAAAATTAAGCCTCAATTAGGTCCATTAACAACACACTTGAAATATAAATTTAGAGGGAATGTAATGATTTAGTTCTAACAAAATATTGTTTATTTGTTTGGTTAGTTAAACACAGCTAGAACTTAACTAGACCATTCAATTGCTAAACTTGTAATAACTACCATAAAAAGATCGAAATTGTTGTTGTTATTCTACTATCCAGTTAGGTAGATAATAATTTATTTAAAAAAAATTATAGAAAGACAGATAAACACAAAAAGTAAAAACATATCACCATACTTACCCAACAAACAAAAAAAGAAAACATACTAGAATATTAGCAAGCAATAATAATGGGAAAGAGACAACCCAACTCTCTTGCATTGAAATTGCATGGGGTAGCAGTAGTAGTGGGTGGGACTAGGGACACATTAAATAAACATCACAATAAGCAAATTTTTTGTTTGAGAAAATACAATAACCAAAAAATATTGATTTTAAGCAATTTTTAATTTATTTATTTAGTTTCACTTTCACCTAACAATATCCACCAAAGGGTCAAACAAATACACATTACTAGTAGATTAGAGAGGGATGCTGCCATTTATTTATTTATTTATTTTTTGGTATTTTTGTCTCACTCTCTTTTTTGTTTGGTACAAAAAAATATTGGAATCGTGCAAAACATTGGTTCCTTTTTCTCTCCCTATATATTTTAAACTCCTAATTAAAATTCTATTCTAGTAGTGTATTAATAACTTTTTCCTTTATCTCCTCTTTCTCTCTCTCTCTCTCCTCGCCACCTCCCTCCTCAGCTGTAAATGGCGGTACCGGAGTGCGGCGGCGACGGCGGCGGTGGTGGGAATGATCTGCGGCGTTTCAGGAATCTGAGAAGCGTGCAGTGGCGGATAGATCTCGGGATTTTGCCTTCCTCCTCCTCCTCCTCTTCTTCTTCTTCTTCTTCCGTTGATGATCTTCGTAGAGTCACCGCCGATTCCCGCCGGAGGTTTCTCTCTCTCTCTCTCTCTCTCTCTCTTCTGTTGATTGTTTCGAAAATTTTCGTCTTTATTTATTTCTGTCAAAGTTGGTGGATGGAAAAAGGCAAATGAAAAAACGCCTATTTTTTTTTTTTTGGATAAGTAAGAGGAGTTGGGTATCTGCGTTTTTGCATAATTGGTGTTGTTGGTTTCTCTCTTAAGGGATAGGCCTTCTAGGATGGCAGCAGGAGGGTGGTTTTTTAATTTGATTGATGTTATAAAATGTGGATTTTTCTGCCTGTTTCAGATATGCCAAGTGTGTCGGTGTAATTTTGTTACCCATAGTGGGATTCAATTCTTCATTTATCCCTACATCACTGGTTTTCAGCTTTCTTAATCATTTGGATTCCAAGTTGTGGTCTTGATTGTTTAGTGTTAGATAGAATTCTGAGTTCATGCCTTTTGAGCTTCATCAGCTGGTAGGGTTTGAGTTTTCTGGTGCTAATCGCTTAGTATTCGGTATTTTCTACTCAAAATGAGTATTTGATGAAGGAATTTATTAGAAATGATAGAAAGTGGGTTTTGTTACTTGCCGCATTGCATTTCCTTTCTTTTCCAACTTAATTATTGCAATCCAATGTGTCTCATACTTATCTTGCTTTGTTAGATATGCTGGCTTAAGAAGACGGCTTTTGTTTGATTTACCCAAGGATGGAAGTACTTCACCTGATCTTGTCATAGACAACCCGCTTTCGCAGAACCCAGGTAATTGATTATTATTTCTACATGAACTTGTTTAGTTGGGGAGACGCAATGGGTATTGGATATTGATTATGTTTTGACTCTTCCTCAACCAGATAGCACCTGGGGACGTTTCTTTCGGAATGCTGAACTTGAGAAAACAGTTGACCAGGATTTGTCGCGTTTATATCCGGAACATGGATGCTATTTCCAGACTCCTGGATGTCAAGGGATGTTGAGGAGGATCTTGTTATTATGGTGCCTCAGACATCCAGAGTGTGGTTATAGGCAAGGTATTTTTGTACAGTTAATTTGAGAACCACTCAAGTTGCTTTTTGTTTTTCCTTATCGATTGGAAGGAAAAGAAAAACAAGAACAAAAGAACATAGTTTTCTTGTGAAAAAGAAAACCAAATATTGTTTGAATGTAAGTTTTGTGCATTTGGTAACACTATCATCCAAGTTAAGTCATATGTGTAATGCACGTTGCAGTGTCCCACTTCAATAATGGGATGCTGAACATAGTATACCTTGTAATTGAGGACGTTTGTGACAATTCCTTTTGATGTTAGACACTGCAGCATGCACTGAGAGTTTTTGCGAGATACAAAATGCAGACTTAGTTGCCTTGGTGCATATTACCACCATTCCTTGGAGGGTGCCTTTTTAATAATGAATAAGTAATTGGACCATCTTGAGGAATTTGTAATGGCCAGTATGTCCTCAATTGCTAGTTGTTTATAGTTGAAATGCATGTCTCTCTCTTACTAAGATTTTCTTTCTCTTTCATGGTTTCGGTAATCTCAGTGGTGTGACTCCATTCACTTACTCCTCGAAACATTTGGCTTCACAGAATGAAGATGCATTTTCTATGTTTCATTTTCTGTGCTTAAAAGTGTATGAGGATGATGTGCCTTGACGTCTGCTCTTGCCAGGCTGCAATATGGTACATGCATTATAAATTAATGTTTGTATAACTGGGAAAGAGCTTAATGGTTTCAGTCTTCTATTTTGTCTGTGATCTCTGAGGGAGAATTTCACCAAGAATTCATTCAAAATTCTATTTTTTCTGATTATTCCCTGCGTCAAAACTCGTGATTTTTTTCACCTTTACACTCTTCATGATGCATATATCTTTTGTGGCAGTTTCTACAGAAAAAATTGATGTTTTCTCCTGTTTTGTTTTTATCAGGAATGCACGAACTATTGGCTCCTTTATTGTATGTTCTTCACGTTGACATCGAACGTGTCTCTGAAGTAAGGAAGCAGTATGAAGATCATTTCACTGACAAATTTGATGACCTTTCACTCCAGGCAAATGATCTCACATACAATTTTGATTTCAAAAAATTTCTAGAGTCCATGGGAGATGAGTCTGGGTCTCATGGTAATGAACCTAAAATTAAAAGTCTTGACGAGCTTGATCCCGAGATACAAACTATTGTATTGCTGAGTGATGCCTATGGGGCTGAAGGTGAATTAGGCATTGTCTTGTCTGAGAAATTTATGGAGCATGATGCATACTGTATGTTTGATGCTTTAATGAGTGGGGCTCAAGGTGCAGTTGCCATGGCAGAATTCTTCTCTCCTACACCTGCTGTTGGGTCACATTCTGGTTTATCTCCGGTCATTGAAGCTTCAGCTGCACTGTACCATTTGCTATCTGTTGTCGATTCATCTTTACACAGCCACCTTGTTGAGCTTGGTGTTGAACCACAGTATTTTGCACTTCGCTGGTTAAGGGTCTTATTTGGAAGGGAATTTTCCCTTGAAGGCCTTCTGGTCATATGGGATGAGATTTTTGCTGCTGACAATAGTAAAGTGGACAAAGGCACTGAAGATGATGCAGGTTCTAGCTTTGCCATCTTTAGCTCGCCTCGGGGAGCATTGATCTCTGCCATGGCTGTTTCCGTGATGCTTTCTCTGAGATCTTCCTTGCTTGCCTCAGAGAATGCAACCACCTGTCTACAGAGACTATTGAATATTCCTGAGAACATAGATTTGCGAAAACTTATAGAGAAGGCAAAATCTTTACAGAGTCTGGCATCGAATGCAAAGTTGTCATCCTATACTCCATCTACTGATGCTACATACAATCGCAGTAAATCAGTGGCGGTGAGAGGTCATCATCACACCCTTTCATGTGATTCCCTATCTCCAAAAACTCCTCTAAAAGTAATGCCTGATAGCTACTGGGAAGAAAAGTGGAGAGTTTTGCACAAAACAGAAGAAGTAAAGCACAATAGTTTAGAGAAACAGACTCCGGCCCGAAGAAAAGGATGGACAGAAAAAGTCAGATTGAAGCTATCCAGGACGGAATCCGCCCCGTCGTCAGGGAAAGCCAGGAATGGCAAGAAAGAGGCACCATCAGTTAGGCGCAGCTTGCTAGATGACTTATCACGTCAACTTGGCCTGGATGAAGATGTTGAGAGAAGAGGCTGTGCCGAAGCTTCAAGTCCAAAGGATCGATTATCTGAAGGATTTGAGGCACAGGGACCAGACGATCTGAGTAAAAACTTTACTCACACTGATGATGAGCAATGTCTGAATGGAATTGCTGGCAGTGAGGAAAACTCATCTGTTTTCTCTGATCTACTTAGTTCTGTTAGTGGTGCTAATGAGCATGAAAATGACACTGAGAAAAGTAGCGTCGCTTCAAATTCATCTGTTCATGAAAATGGTGATCATCCAGAGAATATTGAAGGGTCACCACTTCCTGTTTCTGATCATCCCGATCAAGTGTGTTTAAAGCTTGAGGATCACAATCGGCCTACTGGTGACATGGTGGCAAGTCCTAGGGAGCGAAAGCTTCTTTCAGGTAAGTTTCAATGGCTTTGGAAGTTTGGGCGCAATGCTGCTGGAGAGGAAGCATCTGAAAAGGGATGCGCGGTATCTGAAGCTTCAAAATCTGCAAGTGGTTCTAACAATCAAAGCAATACAGCAAGCTTTTCTTCTACTGATGGATCTTGCAATGGAAAAAGTGATGAAGTAGATCAGAATGTGATGGGAACTTTGAGGAATCTTGGACAGTCTATGCTTGAACATATTCAGGTAAACACTTGTTGACATGATTTATTTTTGGACTGGTGTGAAATATGACATATGTTAATTTAGGGAAAGAAGTAGATAATCCTTTCTTAGTATCAAAAGTAGATAATACTTTTTAGAGTCTTGTTGGCAAGATTTCATAGCAATTCCGCGATTTCTAGTATTCAGCCCATGGTTTCATCTTTTTGGGTATCCTATATTAACATGCTGAAATTATCTTTACCGAGCATGCGGTTGACGCTGCTTTCAGAATGTCTTATGTTTTATAGTTTCGTCAAGCCTGTATAATATAGATACGGCCATATGGGTCCTTAAATTCACTGCAACTTTGGAAAAGAGGTCCTGGTAACTCGAAAATGCATAGGAGTTCTGTACCTTTTTTGACAGATTGTTTTCCAATGTTGTTTGTAAGAGACAATAATACTTTCCGAAGATCTTCTGATTCTGCATCTGGCATGTAATTTATGATTTGGAAAGCTGAGCTTTCTTTATCTTTTGAAATGGTAGCTGACCTTTTCTTAACCACTTGTTTTGTAGGTAATTGAGTCTGCTTTCCAGCAAGATCGTGGTCAAGTGGGTTCGCTAGAAAACTTCTCCAAAAATGTTCTGGTTGGCAAAGGACAAATCACGGCCATAACAGCTCTTAAAGAGCTTCGGAAAATCAGCAATCTTCTCTCAGAGATGTGAGGTGAACATATAATTATATATAACTGTACATACGTTTTGTAATTACTATTCTTTTAGTGCAAAATAAGGTGGGTTCTTGTTTCTCCTCCTGTCTTATTGAACCAAAAAAAAAAAAAGTCCATTAGTAGGCGAGTTTTGGATACCTTCCATGTAATTACGAGTTTTGTAAGAATACTGTAATTGAATGACCCTATCTTTACCTACTGGATTCATCCAAGCTTTGAGCTTGTGGCTTCTTAGCAGTCTAACACTCATTTGTCATATACTGCTGTTACAGTGTGCGATTTATGATGTTGCTTCTATAATCCTGTCCTAGACCAAGGAAGGATTTGGGCTAAAATCCCTTCCCCCTGCGGATTATTTGCCGTGAAATAGAAAACGGTTAACGTTTTAGTCTTTTGGTAAACAATATTGCAACAAGAAAATTGGCATCGTTTTGATTTTTGGCAAGGAAAATAAAGCAACTTTCATTCTTTTAGGTTAAATTGGCGAGCTAGGCTGAAATGCCGCCAGAATGCTACGGGGTAATATGAAAGTATAGATTCAGATTCCCTTGTTCTGGTCAGTTACCGGTAAAGGCTGGATTAATCTCATTAATGACAAAGAAATTTGATTGTTGCGGTCTATGAAGGAAACATACGAAGGCAATCCCCAAGGCAACCAGTCTTTGTGAAGTTTACTAGCCAGAGGACTACAAGATGTTTGGTCAAATAAATCAAACACGGTTATTAAATTTTATTATTGGGACAAAGCCACGAAGGGAAAAGCCTAAGAGATTCTTATATTCACAGCACTTCCTCCACGAAAACAATTTAAACCCCCCCAAAATAACTGTGCATCCAACATTGGTTATAATTTAGTCATTCTAATATAACTGAAGATTTCCCAGATTCTGAAGATTGTTGAAACCATTTTGGGTTTGGTTAACCAGAACTAATCTATGTTGTGAAATCCTGGAAGAAGAGAAGTGATAAAGCCAAAGACAATCATCTGAATCTCCTTCACGATTCCCCACCAGTGGTTACCACCATTCTGTCCTTCTGGTTCTGCAGCATTCTCATTCTCAACTGCCGGGTTGGCATTCTCCGCAAGCCTATTGTTCTCATTCTCGGCCCCAATTTGTTCCCCTGAAAACAGTTGTTGGAGCAATCATGAGACACTGAAATAACACACCGAAATATAAGACGTAATGACAGTAGCTGGCAATATCCCTTCAACTTGGTCCAAAGGGCATGGATCGATTCCTGCCCATATTCACAGAACGGGCAGAATACCGGGGAGGAGGATTTTAACGCATAACATTAACTAACGACTAGGTTGAAGATCAACAAGAAACATAATGTGATTTGTGCTCTCAACTTCAATTTCCCTGTTCCATTGACCGGAAGCACTACAGTAAAAAGTGCACATGGCGGGTGAATATATTTCAAGTCATTTATTAAAAACACACCACACCTATTTGTAACAAAATCAGATAAAAATACCTGCCAAAGGAACATTCTCATTCTGCCTGGCTGCACCAGGAACATTTTCAGCCCTAACAGCAGGCCTAGGTGGCCGGGGAGGTGCAGCTGCCCTTTGCATGCCTTGTGAAAGCCATCGTACCAATGGTGCAAGGGCTCCAGTTTGATATCTGCAATAATACACAGAAAAGTTCACCTTTAAACTGCATACCTTAAGAAGAAAATGACTTTAAGGACACAAAGGCAGCACTGCGAGACGATCAATTTCTTCAACATAAAGTAAGAGGTTCCAATGGAAGACAGGTTCAAAGGCAAAGAAACCATCTTTAAGCTTTAGGTGCCATTTCTCAAGAAGGATAGCAAAGAGATCACACATACAGTTTTCATCAATAAGATAAAAGAATTTCTGATTCCTTAATAGTCCACGGTATTCTGTAGAATGTTTCACAAGAAAAAATAGGAAGAATCTATACTTACAGATAGACAAGAGAAGCGAAAAACACAAGGACAACAAGCCTTTGTCTCGATCCATCTTGGTTGAACAAAAAGATTACAGCCGCCAGCTTCAGTATAAGCAACAAATCCAGCTGAAATGCTATTTGAAACCTCCTTACAACGATTTGTCTTTGAGCTGCAGCCTGGTGCTGATGTTGCTGGTGTTGTGGTTGTTGTCCCCCTTGCCCATGGTCACCAGCTGCTGCAGTCTCAGAACTGGGCCTACTGTTGAAGGTATAGAATTAAAAACGATGAAGGCAACTTGTTACTCTATGTAGCATTTACTGTAATTCACATTACTGGACAGGCATGTACCAATTTGCCATAGCTACTGCTGTCTATGCTAATATTAACGCCTCAATATCTGGACTATTTATGCTACAATGATTTGCAGGGAACTAGACAGCTCTATTGTTTCAATTAAAAGCACAAACTTCATCACATAATTGAATGGAAAAGGAGATAACCATTATGACAAGTGAGCATGAAAACTGTTGAGGCAGTTTAAAAATCACGACTGAGTTTAACCAGTGCAACATTACACCTACAACCATATTTTCCACTCAAAACTTCCACATAAGACGCATCATGAAATGGTTAGTTGCCCTAGGAGCCCAAAAAATAGGGGATTAAGCAAAAACATATCAAGTGTATGGACATCCGATTAGACACTGATTGACACTTCAAACTTCTACAACTGCGTTTACAAATAAAAAACACAACTGGAATCTTGCTTCCCATGTACACCCTCAAACTAAGCTACATAAATCTCATCTCAGTCTACTACTTATAACCAAATTTATTCATCTCAAATACAAGAGTAGAAGGGCACAAATATATGTCCATTACACTCAATGCACTAGGAAGAAATACCAACTAATAAAAAAGCATTCTTTTTTTAAAATTTCCTTTTTCCACCACAGTATACTTACGTAGGTATGTTCAATGTGAGAGGAATAAGGGTATTAGGCGGTAGCCCAACAATTGGGGTTGAATAGTGAGGAACAGGGACGGCGTAGATACCCGCCCCACGATTCATCGCCTGCTCCTGATTCCCCAAATGAGTCAACCCCGGAACCATCACCGGATACATGACCGGAAACATCTGGAGATCACCATTTGGGTAGGCCAGGAAACCGGAGAACGCCGGTCCCTGCGATAAGAATCACCGGGAGAAACCCAAAATTAAAAAATAAAGACTGGAACTTGGACACAGAAACAGCATCAAGATTGAAACTTTGTGGACTCGATCCGTGGGGTATGGGAAATCGGAAGTACCCGCGATTGTTTGAGGGATGTGGCGGCGGATTCCGGCGGCGAATTTTGGGTGGTTGCAGCGGCGGTGGCCGAAGAAGAAGAAGAAGAAAGGGGAGGAGATGGTGGCCGGTGGTATGAGCTTGACGACGCCGTTTCTGGCTGTTCTGCCATTTTCTCTTCTGCTATAAACAATCACGAAGACACCTTAATTCAATTCTGTTCAAATAGAGAGAAAGATTCAAGCTTTTGTGTGTGTGTTTGTGTTTTTTTTTTCTCACAATTCTCTTCTCTCATGGAGTGAAGATGTTATTTCCCGGCTTTTAACTAATCACATAATACTACGTAGCCTTTTCTCTTGCTTTCCAATAGGCATATGCCACGCGGCGTTGATGATGTGTTAATTAGAATACAAAGGAGATGTGAAAATATTGTTAGCTTTTGACATAAGAAAAATAAGAAATTAGTGGTAGCTTCCAATTATTAACCACCATTTCTAGTTGGATCAAAATGGGTATTTTGTTATATAATTATGGCAAATCAAGCATGGTAATGGAGCCTGTTTATTGGGACCTTTGTTGGGAATTTGCATTATAATAAAATAAGTTGCAAGATAATAACTAATTTTTTTTTAACAAGTATAATTTTTATGTTTGTATTTATTGAAGCTATAACACAAATTCTTGAATTATTATTTTCATATACAATGCAACATTCTTTTCGAAAAAAAGTTTTTATTTTAATTAAATAATTCTTCTCAGTCTTCATAATTTTAAATTTAATGCTTAAATTAGCAAAAAGAAATTTTATAATGTTTTAGAATAATATTTTGTGAATACTAGCGCGAGAAACAAAGGCATAATGTGATATTCCTTGTGCTGAATGGCATAATCACATAATACTAAGCACGAGCCTTTCCTCGTTTTTGTTTTGTTATAGGATTTCTTTGAACCATATTATGGTCTAAGTAATTTGTAAGATGTCATTTGCTATGTGTGGGAGTACACACGATGTTGATGTTAAGTACAATGAAATATCCCGGGGCCTCAACTCATTTACAATGGAATGAATAAATTGACTAAACCAATCAACAAAATGATTGGGTTTATGGAAAACATGGATCACAGAAAGATGCAACAACAGACACATTCAGATGGTACTCACAACATTATAGGATGAGAATAATACTTATCAGTGAAACAGACAGAAAGTCTACTTTGGCAGGTTTGGTTGCCGCCCATCTGGAATGGCAAAGAGAACTATAGGATTCGATGAAGAAGAGGAAGAAGAAGCACTAAACGGGACATCACAAATGAAGTACCCCTTCCGCTGCAGCTGCAATCTGTCTCCTTTCTTCAACTTTGTCATGTTTGAATCTCCCAGGGCTGCAACTTCCCATTTCGTGCATGGATTGATTGCATTGAGGAAATCCTGCTCAAGCGAATCATCTTCTTTCTTCATCTGTACGCATACACAAGAATCACACACGCATACACAAGAATCACACAATAATTAAAAAACAATTGGACAGCATACCAATAATTATAACTTTAATTACGAACAAAATAAACTGGTTTCAGTCACGAATTGCTTATGGCTCAAGTTATCACCTTGATATTCTTCTTCTTCTTATTTGAAAAAGAGCGACCTTTCCTGCAGCAGATAGTCAAAATGCACCAGCAATAGATTGACCAGGTCATTAGTATCCGGTAACCAGGTAAGTTTCAATCTTGTAGCCCTGAAATCCCCTTGAGGATGCAAATCCCCAATCAACTTGGAGATGTTTCCCGTGTTGAGTGGTTTCCTCCTACGTGGGGACCATTGTAAATAATAGAAAATAAAAAAAAGAGATGTGTGTGCAGGTGATGCAAATGGAGCAGTGTGTAGTGGGTGCAAGTGCGGTGGTTGGTAGTGGAGCAAGCAAGTGGTGCACTTGTGAAGCTGGTACAATTGCCAACTTGGAGCAGTTGTTTGCAGCCTATAAATAGGCTTCAATTGTTCAGTGCAAATCATCCCATTGGCAACGTAGAGAAAGAGAGGGAGAGTGAAAGGGAGAGAGAGGGAGAGTAAGAGGAGAAAAAATTTAGTCCCTCTTAAATTAAGAAGTGACAAAACAATCCTTCTTAATTTTGGAAGTGACAAAATAGTCCCTCTTAAAATAGGGAGTGACAAAATAGTGAGAAAAAAATACTTTGGGGGTATTTTTCAGGAAACACTTTTGTGGGACACTATTTTGGATAGAGCTCAGGTTTATTATACCCCTAAAATCTAGGGAAGTCTCTCTTGTAAGCCTACTATTTTATAGTGGAAGTTTTTCCGGTGGGATCGGGATTGTGGACGTAACCCAGTATTTTGGGTGAACCACGTTAAATATTGTGTGCCATTTATTTTCTGTTGATCATTATTCCGCAAGATAGTGCCACGGGCCCAACAACTGGTAGCGGAGCAGAAGGTTTGTGCTTTGTCAAGTGCAAGGTTGTGAATTAATACACTGTGTAAGTGAATCCTGTCTAGGAGACTGGGATTTAAGTGAACCTTTGTTCCTCCAGTCTTTCCTGGGGATTTATCTTGGAATGATAATTCTGTCTTAGGAGATCGGCTAGGCCATCTTTCCTGGGAATTATCGAATCAGTTCAATTCACTACTTGTACGAGTACTATTCACCGCAAGGATTTTCCTTTGATCCAGATGGAGGGGAGGATAAACAAGATGATCACCCTTGATAGCACAAATTACCACTTATGGAGAAACAAGGTGAAGGATCTCCTATTCGTGACGAAGATGCATTTACCGGTGTTCAGTATGGTAAAGCCTGAAGATAAGTCAGACGAGGAGTGGGAGTTTGAACACATCCAAGTCTGCGGCTATATACGGAAATTTGTTGAGAATAATGTTTACAACCACATTTCTGGCATTGAGCATGCTAGAACACTGTGGGAAAAGCTCGAAGAATTATATGCCTCAAAGGCAGGGAACAACAAGCTATTTTACTTGACGAAGTTGATGCAAGTAAAATACCAGGAAGGCAAATTGGTTACAGATCACCTTAATGAGATGCAAGGGATCGTGGATCAGTTGGCTAGTATGGGCATAAAATTCGACGATGAGGTGCTTGCTCTTATGGTCCTGGCGACTCTCCCAGATTCATGGAAAACTTTGAAGGTTTCAATCACAAACTCTTCACCTAATGGTGTCGTGAGTATGGCAACCGTCAAAAGTGGCATTCTGAATGAAGAGATGAGACGAAGAACACAAGGCTCATCTTCTTCACAGTTAGAGGTCTTGGCCACAATGACGAGGGGGAGAAGCCAAAACAAAGGTCAAAGTAGCAGAGACAAGAGCAGAGGAAAGTCCAACAAATTTGCCAATGTTGAGTGCCATTACTGCAAGAAGAAGGGCCACATCAAGAGATTCTGCCGACAGTTCAAAAAGGACCAGAAGAAGAACAAAGGCAAAGATGTGAAGAAAGAAAAAAGCAGTGATGATGAAGCGAATTCTCTCGGAGAGTTCAATGTAGTTTGTGATGATGATATCATCAACCTTACTATCCAGGAGACAAGCTGGGTAGTTGATAGTGGTGCTACTGTTCATGCTACACCACGGAGAGAACTCTTCTCTTCTTACACTCCTGGAAATTTTGGGATTGTAAGAATGGGAAATGATAAATTCTCAATGGTCGTCGGCAAAGGAGATGTTTGCCTAGAGACCATGAATGGGATGAAGCTGCTTTTGAAGGATGTCAAACATATTCCAGATATGCGTCTGAATCTAATCTCTGTTGATAAGCTCGACGAGGAAGGTTTTTGTAATACCTTCTACAATGGTCAATGGAAGCTCACCAAAGGCTCGTTAGTGGTGGCACGAGGTACAAAGGTGTTAAAGTTGTACGTGACCCAGGCAAAGGTTCCTCAGCATGATGTAAATGTTGTGGAGAACGACAGCCAAGTTCAGCTGTGGCATAGACACCTTGGACACATGGGTGAGAAGTCAATGGTGAAGTTGGTTAAGAAGAATGTTCTGTCAGGATTGAACCAAATCCAGTTGAAGAAGTACAGTCATTGTCTAGCTGGTAAGCAAAATAGAGTTTCTTTCAAGAGCTCTCCTCCTTCTAGAAAGAAAGATGTGCTAGAACTGGTACACTCAGATCTCTGCGGGCCTTTCAACAAGTCCCTTGGTGGTGCCCAGTATTCTGTGACCTTCATTGATGATCACTCACGGAAAACCTGGGCTTACACATTGAAATCTAAAGATTAAGTGTTATCAGTCTTCAAGCAGTTCCTATCTATGGTAGAAAGAGAGATAGAAAAGAAGCTAAAGTGCATCCGGACAGATAATAGTGGTGAGTACACAGGTCCATTTGATGTTTACTGCAAAGAGCATGGTATTCGACATCAGTTTACTCCACCCAAAACTCCACAGTTGAATGGCTTAGCTGAGAGGATGAACAGAACTTTGATTGAGAGAACCAGATGCTTACTCTCTCACTCGAAGTTACCATAAGTCTTTTGGGGTGAAGCACTACTTACAGCGGCTTATGTGCTGAACCATTCACCTTGTGTTCCTCTTCACTATGAAGCTCCAGAGAAGGTGTGGTCAGGAAGGGACATATCCTGTGATCACTTACGAGTATTTGGGTGCAAAGCTCATGTCCACATTCCAAAGGCTGAAAGAAGCAAACTGGATGTGATAGCTTCCCGCAAGTATACGGGGTTGTTGTAGTACCAAGGTCGTCTCACAGGGATCTTTGTTAAGTACTATTAACAATGCAATGTAAGATTATCTAGAAGAATCGTAAATCGAGAGAGTTTAATGTTGAAACTAAGATTAAAGCGATAGAAAGCGAGATTAAATTCAATAATAAAAAGCATCTAGGACTTCGGGGAATTCCTTGCCAATATTTCCATGCAATTAAGCTACGCATAAGCAGGCCATGTACTGTCACTACATAGCTAGCCTATGTGAATCTATGAATTAAATTCTCAAATTAAACTTCTTTAAAAGAACCGGGAAATCTAAACTAGATCGATAACCTACTCTCGTAGTGCCGTAAAATCCCTTCCTAGTTTATGTCCACTATGCATCGGCCAGTGCTAAAATAAACTAAGAGCATTAAGAAATTTCCCTACCTAATCTCCAATAAAAAGCACGCCTCTCTCGAGGTCGGTTTTTATAGTCCGGTTTATGTTGTTCTATAGGTAAACGACGCTGTCACTTAACGTTCGCCTATTATGGATTTATGCTAATTGGTGATCAAGCAACTAACATAGTAAAGATTCATAAACCGAATTAAAGAAGAATAAAATCTGAAAATAATTCTTTATTTAAATGAGCATGGAAACATTAACAAGATCATCCCCTAATCCTAGATTACAAATTTAGCTAGACATAACTTTAAAGAAAATAACAAGTGCTAGAAGAAAATTCATCAACGTTGATTCAAAGTATGAGTAACTTACAAG
>JAKUCV010004593.1:4141-15704 GCA_028386065.3 Turnera subulata
TCTTCATCCAGACCAGATGACCCAGAACCGGAATCATCAAATGTAACCCCATGAAATAGAGGGCTGATGCCGCCTTTCCCCCTGCCGGAAAAATACTCCTTTCCATCCACACCAGAACCGACGGAATCATCAACTTTAAGACCGACGAAATCATGAGCTTTAAGACCGTCGAAATCATGAGCTCTAAGACCAAGACCGTCGAACAGAGGGCCAATACCGTAGTCAATTCCGTCCGCCGCCATGATACCCAAAGTTGTTTAGATCTGTTTCTACCGTCCCGCCGCAAACTAAACAATGTTCCCTTCCTATATATACTATCCTACTAGGTCGGTTCCCTCCTCTCTTCGACCGACAAAAGAAAGATAGCCAGCCCTAGGTCGGTTGATGAACTTTAAGATTCTTGTTACGGAACAAGTGGATTGTTGGTCCCTGTGCTGACCTCGATTTTGAAATGTCAGCCCTGTACTGTTTTTTTATGGATTTTGGTCCTCGTACTACCCCGAAAATATGGTTTTTGGTCCTGCCGACCACCGGACGACCGTCGGAGACACGTGTCACCGTATGATTCGTCCACGTCTTCATGTGGGACCCACTGACCCGGGTCGACCTTGTCTTCACGGATTCGTGGACGAATCATACGGTGACACGTGTCTCCGACGGCCGTCCGGTGGCTGGCAGGACCAAAAACCATATTTTCGGGGTAGTACGGGGACCAAAATCCATAAAAAAAAGGATACAAGGCTGACATTTCAAAATCGAAGGCAGTACAAGGACCAAAATTCCACTTGCTCCATTCTTGTTACATCAACACCATCTTTTTATGGTACATATGCACATTATTTTCACTAGGCTGTAAGATTAATGACTAATTAAGAAAACGAACTTATTTCATTTTCGTACATGAAGTCAGGGAAAATCTTTTGAACAGAGAAAGGATCATAAGCATGCTTATTTCAAATCTTTCTTCTTCTTATTTTTTTTGGCGTACATCTTAGTAGTAGCTACCACCTCACTTTATGGTGAAAGTATTAAATAAATCTATCGATCATATTCAATTGGCTCAAATTTTAAAGGAAAAGTATAACGATTGGATGTAGACATTTTTATGACAACCTGCTTTCGAGTGAACTGATGTGATCAAGCACGGGGTTATATGACAACATAGAAATGCCGTCTGCAACACAAACTTTGATGCCCATTCTAAAGCAAAAGTTAGGAGTCGTAATTATATGTGTAGATCCAGCGGCCATATAAACGAAAATGAATGAATTTAATTATTTATTTATGTTAGGATAGTACCAACGACATGATGAGGATTATCAATTAAGCTTGGATATGTGTGTTGTGCTGTAGTTTATCAGATAGAGTTTCGCAGTAGAGTTTAGTAGCAATACGTTGTATTTATTCTTATCACATCTTGTGTATATCATAATGTATCTGATGCTATATAATACACATACCTGATGGCCAGTAACATACAGAGCCTACACAAACAATTCTTTCTGTCAACAATCTTTACATGGTAGCGGAGCCCTAAAAGCTTAACCGCAAAATATGGCTGCCGACTCCTCAAAATCTCCTTCTGCTGCTGAGTCTTCATCCAAAAATCCTACTCTTACCCAAACTCTACTGCAGAAACTCTATATGATAAACTACAGCACAACACACATATCCAAGCTTAATTGATAATCCTCATCATGTCGTTGTTACGTGTATTATATAGCATCAGATACATTATGATATACACAAGATGTTGTAAGAATAAATACAACGTATTGCTACTAAACTCTACTGCAGAAACTCTATCTGATAAACTACAGCACAGCACACATATCCAAGCTTAATTGATAATCCTCATCATGCACCGAGCCAAGCACCTATCAGACCAGCTTGCTGCTGCGGGTAAGGCTCTCTCTGTCTTAGATTTTAATATCCACATATTTTTTGGCCTGCGTCCAGAGTTCCAGCCCTTTGCCACCTCTCTCTCCACTCAACCGGAGCTAATCTCCTATTCTGAACTGCTGAGCCTCCTGACTAGCCAAGAATTTCTTGTCTGTGATCCGGTGAAAGTGTTGAGTCAAGGACAGCACTCTCTTGGCACTTCTTCTAGCACCCCTGCTCCTCCTTCGGCTCCGGTTTCTCAGGCTAATCTGGTACAACGTGATGGTGGTTTTCGCCCTGGTAACCGAGGTGGCCAAGGACGTGGTGGCCGTGGAGGCCGTGGCATACCACGCGGTGGTTTTCCTGACAATCGTCCGCAGTGGTCTAATGAGGAGTATAAGCCACGTTGCCAGTTGTGTAATAAGGTTGGCCATGCTGCTCCTACTTGTTATCGTCTCCAACAATTTGGTGGTCCCTCTGCTCATTCCGTTGTGACGCAGCCTGCCTATCCATCCTATCCAGGTAATTGGTTTCCTGACATAGGTGCTAGTCACCATGTTACTCCTGATCTCAATGCATTTCAACACTATAAGGAATATGCTGGGTCTGATGGTGTGCAAGTTGGCAATGGCCAACAGTTACCTATAGCAGGTATTGGTTCCTCTTTTCTTTCCACTCCTTCTAAACCCTTGCTTCTCCGCAATATGCTTCATGTCCCTACCATTACCAAACCGCTTCTTTCTGTTCAACAGTTTTCCCGTGACAATAATGTCTTTTTTGAGTTTCATCCTGATTTCTTTTGTGTCAAGGATCAGGTAACCAAGACTCCACTGCTTACAGGACCGAGTAATCATGGTCTCTATCTCCTTCGGAACACTTTCCCTTTGTCGTCAGGTCCATCTGTTCATTCTGCCATCCGCACTACTGTCTCCACTTGGCATCGCAGGCTTGGTCATCCTCATGCTTGGGTACAGCACTGGATATTGCACTCCAATAATCTTCCCGTTGTGTCTTTGTCTGGTCATCAGTGTTTAGAGTGTCCTTTAGGAAAAATGCATCGTTTGTCTCTTCCAATAAGTAGCAATTGTGCTACCAAGGTCTTGGACTTAGTTTATAGTGATGTTTGGGGACCTTCCCCTGTTTACAGTAATGAACAGCACCGTTATTTTGTTATCTTCGTGGATGATTTTTCTAAATATATATGGTTTTATCCGCTAAAGCAAAAGTCTGATGTTTTTCCAATTTTTCGTAATTTTCTTACCATGGTTGAACGGCAGTTTAGCACTAAACTTAAGCAACTTCAAACGGATTAGGGGGGTGAGTATCGCTCTCTCAGTCCCTTTTTAAAACAACATGGTATTCTTCATCGTGTTATGTATCCCCACACCCACGAACAGCAGGGAACGATTGAGCGCCGGCATCATCATATCGTGGAAACAGGACTCACGATGATGGCAACAGCTCATCTTCCCTCTAAATATTGGTTCTATGCCTTTGAGGCAGCTGTGTATTTAATTAATAGGATGCCTTCTAAGTCTCTAGGAAATCAATCTCCTTTTTCCAAACTTTTTCACCGAACACTTGATTATGGGTTTCTAAAGGTTTTGGGCTGTTTGTGTTATCCTTACCTTCGTCCTTTTAATCGTCACAAAATGGATTTACGATCTCAACCTTGTGTCTTTTTGGGCTATTCTCAATCTCATCATGGTTATAGGTGTTTGTCTCTGCTCACAAAACGGTTTTATATAGCTAGGCATGTACAATTTTATGAAGATTTGTTTCCTTTTCATAATTCCCAGTCGAGTGCGATATCTTCACCCAAGCCTGTGGTTCCAACGTGGACAGTACTCCCACTTCAGGTCCTGTTACCAAACTTGTCTCCCTCTCAAACTCAAATACTGTCTCCAGCAACTTCTACTCCACCACTAACACGACATTCTCTTGATTTATCCACTACTCTTCATTCGGCCTCTTCCACTAAGCCTCCCTTCTCTGCGGGACTGCCCGTGGTTTCTCATCCTACGTCACCAGTCTCTCCTCCTTCTTTTTCTCCTTCACCTTCTCCCATTCCTCTTGTGCCTCGGCACACTGGCCATCCCATGCGCTTGCGCGCCAATCCTAAACCAAATCCTCGCTATATTAATCTCACTGAAACCTCCCCACTTGTTGAACCAACCTGTTATACTGAGGCTAAGAAGTTTAAGGTTTGGCGGGATGCCATGGTGGAAGAATTAAATGCATTGCTTTGGAATCAAACATGGACTCTGGTACCTGTCAAGGACGGCATGAACCTGGTGGGGTGTAAATGGGTGTTCCGCATTAAGAGACGCTCTGATGGGACCATTGAGCGTTATAAAACTCGGTTAGTGGCCAAAGGGTTCCATCAGCGTGCTGGTTTGGACTATGCTGAAACTTTCAGTCCAGTGGTGAAACCAACCACTGTTCGCACAATATTGACACTTGCCGTGTCTCGTGGTTGGTCTGTTACACAATTGGATGTCCGGAATGCTTTCTTGCATGGACATCTTGAAGAAGCAGTCTACATGGTGCAGCCCCCTGGTTTTGTTGATTCCGCTCGGCCGACTCATGTGTGTCGCCTTAACAAGTCGCTCTATGGCCTTAAACAGGCCCCTAGGGCTTGGTATTCTCGGCTCAGTACACACCTCATCTCCTTGGGCTTTGTTGTTTCCAAAACGGATCCTTCCTTGCTGCTGTATCGCTCGGCTAATATATTTGTTTGTTTATTGGTTTATGTGGATGATATTCTTGTCACAGGCTCTCATCCTCGCTTCATTCATTCTCTTGTCAAGCAACTTGGTGACGCCTTTGCGCTTCGGGACCTAGGTGAGGTTAATTTCTTTCTTGGCGTAGAGGTCCAGCGTACTTCCAAGGGCATGCTGTTAACCCAAAAGAAATATATTGATGATTTGTTACACAAGGCTGGGATGACAGCTTGCAAGGCTACTGCAACTCCAGCATCGGTTACTCAAAAATTGCAGAGGGGGGTTGGGACCAAACTCACTGATCCAACTGTGTACCGCACCTTAGTCGGCTCCTTGCAATACCTGGGTTTCACGAGACCAGACATTGCCTTCGCAGTAAGCAAGGTGAGTCAATACATGCATGAGCCTACTGGCATTCACCTTCAAGCTGTGAAGCGTATTCTCAGGTACCTTCAGCAGACCAAAAGTCAAGGCCTCCACATCACCAAGGCTTCTGTTCATGATCTCCAAGTGTTTACCGATGCGGATTGGGGTGGCTGTGTTGATGACAGAAAATCCACCGCCGGGTTTCTTATTTATCTTGGTACTAATCTGATTTCTTGGGCGTCTCGCAAGCAGCGCACAGTTGCTCGGTCTTCTACTGAGGCCGAGTACAAAGCGCTCGCAGATGGTGCTGCTGAGGTCGCTTGGGTTCAGCACCTTCTTCACGAGCTCACAGTTCCTACTTCAGTTCCAGTTCTGTGGTGTGACAATTTGGGTGCTACTTACCTCAGTATGAATCCAATCCTCAATGCCAGAACGAAACATGTTGAACTCGATTACCACTTTGTTCGTGACAAAGTGAATAAAAGGCAATTGCAGGTACGATTCATTGGCAGTGATGACCAACTTGCCGATATATTAACCAAACCCCTTACTTCAGCCAGACATGGATTCCTTACACGCAAACTCAACCTTGTCGACCTCGCCAAGCTTGGTTTGAGGGGGGATGTTAGGATAGTACCAACGACATGATGAGGATTATCAATTAAGCTTGGATATGTGTGCTGTGCTGTAGTTTATCGGATAGAGTTTCTGCAGTAGAGTTTAGTAGCAATACGTTGTATTTATTCTTATCACATCTTGTGTATATCATAATGTATCTGATGCTATATAATACACGTACCTGATAGCCAGTAACATACTGAGCCTACACAAACAATTCTTTCTGTCAACAATCTTTACAATTTATAACTACAATTAATTGTAAAATTATATGTCTTTTCCAAACCAAATAGAGCCGTTAATGTTTCAACAGAGAATGGAAGATCATGGCTCCCAGCATTTCCACGAAACTGGAATTAAATAGTAAAAAATATATGAAAAGAAAGGTAAGAGGAAAGGTAATAGTATCTTCTTGTTATATTCTTTTTTTTTTTTTATACTAGTCGAGGAGAGTGAGACTCGAACCCGAGACCTCACTCTTCTTGTGCTTTTGACACAAGAATGCCAATGAGCTATAAGCCCTTTTTAGCCGGTCCAGCAATAATTAACGCATTTGCTAGCATGTGTTTGCTACCTCTACAAGTGCATTTCCCGGATTTGCTTCTCTCAGTTTGGCCTGTAAGTGATGTGAATTTGTATCAGTAAGAACAAAGCAAAGAAGTATATGTAAGCAGAAGGAATGCCATAAAATATTACCTGTCCTTCTGCTGTCAAATAGAAATCATCAATGGACAAGGTGGCAGACTTCCTGAGAGGCCAATATACATCAATAATTGACATCCAAAAATTACCAAATCATATTCACCTTCACGTAGGAATAATATACCTTCCTGTAACTTGGAAGAGGTAATCAAGAGCAAAGACCAGTGTTGTCTTTCCACAACCTTGTGGTGCACTAAAACCAATCTACACAGAAGAAGGGCCAGCATGATTCAGTTAAAAGAAATGCAAAGAGAGTATCTCTGTTTGAGGTGCTGCTACATAACAAAACAATCACCTAAAAGCCCTTCTAACACATGCCAATGAATTGAGGACCAACACAAGAACTTGAATCAGAGTAGAAAGATTTTAAGGAGATTACATATATACCACTAAAGGCGGGATGTCTCCTTTGTGTTTAAACTGGGCAACGTGGTTAGCAATTTTATCTTCACACCATAAAAAGACTGGTATATAGTAGTGATAAAACCGCGCTTTCTGAGGAACTGTAAGGTACAGTTGATTGAGCTCAAACAACTGGCACAATTGCAAACCATATGACAACCGCTTGTCAATAGAATCGTCAATCTTTTCCGGGGACAATCCCAGCTTGCTTATCAACGGACCTGAGCATATAAACTCAAAAAGTTCCTCCACAGATGACACTTCTGCCGGTGTAGTTGGGAACGCCGAATGCAGCCGGCCCTTTGTCCACTGGGTGTGAGAAGTCTGATTTTGATTCATGGAACTATCTTGAATCCAAGAACATCTGGTGACTGCACACATCATACTAATATCAAACTTTGTACTATTCATCCAAGATACTACCAATATTAATACAAATTCAGCAGTTTGATTTCATATTTTCAATCACTGCCCCATGCTATCACCTAATTGCAGCGCTACAATATCACTGTCATCACAAAACTCCCATATGATATTCCAGCATTCACTCCTCTGGACTAATAACTATGGCTCATCCTTGAAAAATGTTCAAGCGACCAAAGATAGAAGAAGCAGATATAGAAACTTTAATCTTTTACCCAGATAGTACAATGTGCCTTAATAGCTCTTAAGATGTAGGAGAACCTACCATAATTGGTCGATTCGTAAAATTCATTTAAGCCCAAAAGAATTACCATCTGGCACAGGCAGCCATGAAAACAAGTAAACGAGAAACCACAAGGCTTAGTAGCTAAAATCCACGATAGTGATCAACCCAAGTATTAAAAACTGAATGCCGCGGCTTGTGTTAAACCAGATTCTGATTAATCCATGTAAAATTCATTAACAAGACTCATAAGCTCGTTCTTTTCCACTCTAGCGCTGCACTTCCTAATCTTGCCGATAAAGAATCTAAGCATAATTAAGCGCGTACTGGATGGCAGACCCCAAAAGCAAGATTAAGAGCATAATTAGAAAGAATTGAATCCAAGTCAGAGCATAATTATGGTTGTTGTATCATTAATTGTCTTTGTTTGCATGTGCATGAAAGTTCAAGGTATTTTCCTATAAATACCTATGCATGTAACGTTAAGCATGAAGGAGTGAATAAGATTGAGAGTTTTCTTTCTAGTAAGAGTTTATATTCTTCTTCTTGGTTCATTGCTCGAAGGAGGATTCCTTTGAGTTTTTGAGCTAAAACACTTATCTCTTGTCTTAATTTTCTTTGAGTGATGAGTAATATGTATCTCTAGGATTATTAGTGAGAGTGAGTGTCATAATCAAAATATTTAAGGTGGTGATAATCTGTATCCTTAAATATTTTGGTCACCCCACACATCCAAAAACAAATACTCTTTAATTCCATCCTTGGTCCGGCATCAATTTGGTAGCAGATCATTTGGTTTCATGGCACCTAAAAAAAATAAAGGTGTTGTTGGAACTTCAAGCCAAGAGCCAACGTTGCGTGATATCCAAATGGAGGAATTAAGGAAGCAAGTGCAAGAGCTGCAAGGTCGAATTAGAGACTATGAAATTCGGGAACGTGAACACACACGACCTGAAATCATAGCCAATAATTCATCCGATGAAGAAGAGGATTTTAATCCTTTTTCTCATATTTTAAGGAGATTACATATATACCACTAAAGGCGGGATGTCTCCTTTGTCTTTAAACTGGGCAACGTGGTTAGCAATTTTTTCTTCACACCATAAAAAGACTGGTATATAGTAGTGATAAAACCGTGCTTTCTGAGGAACTGTAAGGTACAGTTGATTGAGCTCAAACAACTGGCACAATTGCAAACCATATGACAACCGCTTGTCAATAGAATCGCCAATCTTTTCCGGGGACAATCCCAGCTTGCTTATCAACGGACCTGAGCATATAAACTCAAAAAGTTCCTCCACAGATGACACTTCTGCCGGTGTAGTTGGGAACGCCGAATGCAGCCGGCCCTTTGTCCACTGGGTGTGAGAAGTCTGATTTTGATTCATGGAACTATCTTGAATCCAAGAACATCTGGTGACTGCAAACATCATACTAATGTCAAACTTTGTACAATTCATCCAACACAGTACCAATATTAATGCAAATTCAGCAGTTTGATTTCATATTTTACAATCACTGCCCCCATGCTATCACCTAATTGCAGCGCTACAATATCACTGTCATCACAAAACTCCCATATGATATTCCAACATTCACTCCTCTGGACTAATAACTATGACTCATCCTTGACAAAATGTTCAAGCGACCAAAGATAGAAGAAGCAGCTATAGAAACTTTAATCTTTTACCCAGATAGTACAATGTGCCTTAATAGCTCTTAAGATGTAGGAGAACCTACCATAATTGGTCGATTCGTAAAATTCATTTAAGCCCAAAAGAATTACCATCTGGCACAGGCAGCCATGAAACAAGTAAACGAGAAACCACAAGGCTTAGTAGCTAAAATCCACGATAGTGATCAACCCAAGTATTAAAAACTGAATGCCACGGCTTGTGTTAAACCAGATTCTGATTAATCCATGTAAAATTCATTAACAAGACTCAAAAGCTCGTTCTTTTCCACTCTAGCGCTGCACTTCCTAATCTTGCCGATAAAGAATCTAAGCATAATTAAGCGCGTACTGGATGGCAGATCCCAAAAGCAAGATTAAGAGCATAATTAGAAAGAATTGAATCCAAGTCAGAGACATTACCTGATTTAGAGAAATGGGTTGGCCTAGAAGGAGAAGGGTAGTATGATTTTGACTTTGCATGTATAGATGACGAAGAAAAGACAGAAAATTGGTGAGAAATACAAGGCAAAGACCGCGGCTTCCAGGTGTAAGCATAATCATGGTGTGTGTCATTAAAATAATAACAAGATGTACATAAGTTCGCAGGTGGCAACTGGGAGAGGATGCTCAAACCCGCCATTTTCGCGTCAGTGAGTGACTCACCCTCTCTCCCTCTCTCCCTTATTTGGGTTTTATCTCAAAAAAGCTGCAACAGCCATAGAAAGATTGGTTCTTTTTTTAGTTTTAGTGTAAAGCCATGATATTGCAATAGTTACCGAAGTGGCTTCCATGACTTGTGGATCAGGTTATCTCGAGTGAAACTGAAACTAGGTGGTTGGGATTCAGGGATAGTTTATGTGACAGTCTACTCTACTCTTGTCGGATGCTTTTTAAACGACAAGGCGTCCATGTACAAAGCGTAAACCAACCAACTACTTTAATTTGCCCCAAACTTGTGAAAGCACATAATGGATAATTGCACTGTTTCTTTTAGTGACAACATGCAAATGGAGGCAGGGTTATCTCCTGCTTATTCTTTTGTTGTATTCATGGAAAATCTGAAGCATCCAAATTCAAAACTACTAGTCAGTTGTAGTAGACTTGTAGTAGTTCTATCACAAAGATTCAAGAGGCTCAAGTGTTAAACATAGTACTACTAAGCTACAACATGCGAGAGAAACATTAATAGAATTTTCTGGAATAAAAAGGATGCTAGATTTCATTCGTTCAGATACCAGCTACATCCAGTTTTCCAAAGTTTACAGTAAACACTCTTGGGAGCAAACCATAGCTCAAAAGGATTGGCAATTATGCCAAATTCTATTTTAGAGGTAATGACAACTCCGTTCATAATTCTCAGAGTAGGATTGCAATGACCGTGACGCCGGTTGGAAAGCACCAAACCCAAAAACGAGATAAGCTATACACAACGAATTAGGTGGACAAAAGCAAGAAATGTACATCACAATTGAAAAAAAAAAAAAATGAGAACTACAATTAGATATGAAGTACAACCTCGTGAGAGAGATCACAAAAATGGAGAGGGAACTTCATTTTGGACGTGGGTTACGTCAAGTGGAACCAGTCAATTTTCTTGTTCGGCCAGAACCAGTGTCATTTTATTAAGAAAAGTGTTTCAGGCAGTTTTGGGGAAGACAAAGCAGCCACAGATTTGAACTGCCACAGAAAGTTAACTAAATCAGTATAGCAAAAAGAGTACACGCCAATCCAAGAATGAGAGCAAAACATCATTGTAAATAAAAGCAATCATTAGTTTCTTCAGGCAAGAGACACGTTACTAATACCTTCTCTTGCCGATACTTCATTCGTATAGCATTCAGAGGACAACCGTTAGCGTTCAACTGTAGATCTTGCAATGCAAGAACTGCTGCTTTAAGGTCAGATGTCACGTAAGAAGTGTAGTGTTCAAGAGTTGAATTCTGCAAAGACAGATAATTGTCAGGCTACAGAGCAGCATTAAACACAGGAAAAATGGATAACTAGAGAAGCAAGAACAGACCCATGGGTGGTTTTTCGGATCCAGTGTCCATCTAGCGAGAAAAACAGCCGATGCAGCTATGACGGAAGGAAGAAAAGTTAAGAAACTGTATTCAATCAGTGTCAGTTCTGCTAGGTAATCAGCCAAATACTCCAGTTCATAGCTGGGAATCTGTAAATGTGGAAGTAGATTTATCAGCACCTTTTTATTAAACAAGAAAGTCTTACAGAACAAGGCTTTTGACCTGACCTATACCAGTCATATTACCTTGTAAGAAGCCTGTGCCGCACGAAGAAATCTCCTGAAATTCAAAGTGTTGCATAAGAATCAATAATTAAGAACAGACAAAAAGTTCAGACTAACAAACTATATTAGCGTCATCATTGACAAGCAGAAGCACCTGAGAAACGTTTTTGTAGTGGGAGCAAATAGTTGAAACCCGAAAACTTTCAACACTCGAGCTTCCATCTCTAAAACCTGTACTTCAATTGGTCAGCAAGAGAATCCAATGCATTCAAACCTCGGGGAAAATAGATGAAACTAAGGCTTGT
>JAKUCV010004594.1:0-20241 GCA_028386065.3 Turnera subulata
GGTTGGCATGACGTCGCCTGAGGTTGGGGTATACCGAATACCCAGTGGCTCGGATATGCCGAATATCCGCAGTGGCTCGGATATGCCGAATATCCGCGGTGGCTTGGATATGCCGAATATCCGGTTGTTCTGATATGTGGATTGGTTCTTGACCTAGCATCCGGAATTAATTGATTACCAGGTACGACCCTAGCTTGTCTAGTGACGGGGGCCCGGAAGATAAAATTGGTAATAATAATTAAGCATTCTTTTGGCCTTGTTTCAGTTGTTGACATGTTGTTGCTTACCTGTGTTTGCTTTTAAGTATTACGGTTACTTGCATATCACTGTTTATCCTTGGTCGGTGAGCACTTCGGACTCACCCCTCGCCTGCGGGGTATCATCCCGTAGGATAAGTTGTTTCCGTAGTTCAGGTACGACGTTCGATGGCTGCTGTTCTTCTTCTCCACCTGACTCCGGATCCATACCACCGTTGCATGTGCATAAGTCTTCCGCTGCTATTCTATTGCTTCTGATGCTGTGCTACATTTCCGCTGCTGTGTGATATATATTGCTGTATTGCTGAATTCTTATGATATGTATATTACTGATGCTATCTGCTGCTGCTGAGAGCACTGTGTTTGGATTGAATAATGGTCCCCGAGTGTGGGTGACAGTTGTATTGATAGATGATATTGTATGATATTTGCACGTTGTACTGCCCGTTCTATCATTATGAATAGTTTCGGCACGTGTTTACTGTGTTACGGTAAATACGGGTCGGGGCGCTTCATTTAGAGCAGCTTGAATGTGATTTTTTGGACTTTAGTTCTATTTGGAGCAGCCTATATTAACAATTTAGTTGTGTTTGGACTTTGGAGTGTTTTAAAATTTATGAATGTCTATTTATTATTAATCGAGCTTAAGCGAACTTGCATTAACGAGCTTTAACGAGTTGAGATCCACCCACTGAAGCCAACCACTACTTAACGAGCCTTATCGAGCCGAGCTCGAGTAGTGGCAAAATCTAACGAGCTCGAGCTCGAGCTCAAATATTGAAGCTCGATCGAGCTCGAGCTCGAGCTTGAGATTTCCTTAACGAGCTCGAGTCGAGCAAGCCACTACTCGGCTCGTTTACACCCCTAATACCAACTGTACCAAAAACCCTTTTATCGACAAATTGCAGCGCATGAGGGGCGTGCCCTGCACGCAATCCACCGTGGCATGTGGGCCCCACTTTAGCTTTTTTGTTGCAAAAGTAATTTCTAATTTTTTAGTTCAGATTTAATTTATTAAATTATTTCATAGAGAGAGAAAAAAAGGGAAAAATTATAAAATGATCAAATGAAGAAATATGACTCAAACAAGATTTCTTAAAATTACAGGACTTAGTTGCAAAAAATAGAAAGATTTAGGACTTAAAATTAATGTATTAAATTGGCCAATTATAAAAACTCATTGAAGGCGATTTTACCTCGAATATACATGTAACCGATCATTAAAAAAAAGAGGTTGCTGCGGCTGGGAATGAAGATTTCAAAGAAGCATGTAGTAATTAATCAGGTAGCTGGATGGATTTATTCCTGTTCGTTGAGAGGAACAGTACATTGGATGGTGCAAGCCTGAATTTGGACATTGACGATTCACTACTCTTACAATAACGTTGTGTTTTCTGTGTGCATCTCGTTCTAACTTTCAGTTGGCAAAAGAAGATTTCTCTGTTTTAATCACAACAACCATGAACGTTGAAATAATTAAATTGAAAAAAACGATCAAACAATCTTTTACTTCAATTAAATTTTGCATTGTTTACCAAAAAGCAAGAAATACAATGGAAGGTAGTAATTGGTAAAGAAAGAGAAAATTTTGTTTGGAAATGAACCTTATAAATCTGATGTAATTCCTAATATTGGTGTATACAAAAAAAAAATTATTGAAAAACTCACCCCCACCATAACGCACGACCCAGAGTCAAATCCAGATTAATTTGGAAAAAGCTGGATGACCCATTGAAATAGAGAATTGATTTTAGGATGACCCATTGAAATAGAGAATTGATTTTAGGTTTTGTATAAGAGGAGGGGGGAATGGCCCATTGCAGGACAAACATTCCATAGGTGGTAATTATGGCAAGAAACAATCTCTTAGTGGGCCTCTTAATCAAGGCCTTTTTTTTTGGGTGAAGACTTAATCAAGGCCTTAAGCACCTCCTTAAACCCACGGCACCAAACTGTGTCGTTTTAACCATCATTCATCATCTTTCTTCTGACTGCCAACGGCTAAACTAAAACCCTAGTCTACCACGGAGGTTTTGTGCGTTTCCGGTATTTTGCAAATCAACCAACAGTTCAGTTGAGTGCAGCTATGTTAAAATTTCTGCTTTGAAGAATAAAACCCTAAATTTCGTAAAAATCAAAATATGTCCGAAAACGTAATCCAATCCGATCCAACCCAAAACCCTAGAGTCACATGGGAAGGTTGCAGCGTCTTGCTCGACGTCAACGACGGCGACCGTCTGGTGTTCGCTCGTCTCACCGCCGGCTCGTAAGTTTTCTTCTTTCTCTGTCCCTCTCTCTCTTTCTCTCTCCATGTTCGCGATCAATTCGAGTGATTAATTAGGCAATGCTTAGTAAGGATTTGGTGTTTGCAATTTGCAGGACTTTGAAAATTGGCAAGAAGAACTGCTCTTTAAGGCCCTTGATTGGCTGCCCCTTCGGTTCTTTGTTTCAAGTCGAAAACGGAGCTGAAGGGCTGTGTTTGTCTCGGGTTATTCGCTCCATGGATGGTCAGTCCCTGAAGTTTATGTTTTAATTTCAGCCAATTTTGGGTTTCTTCGATCTTTGTTGTGGTTGCTACCTGTCTTTTAATGTTTCTGCGGAACTATTTGGCAGGTAATAACCTTCAAGAAGAAGGTGATAGTAAAATATTGGATGAGTCCAGGGACAATAGAGCATTAGTTGATAATAATCAAGCTCAAAGCTTAACCGGTGATGACATAGAGGAAATGCGGAGGTGAGAATGCAGCAACGGTGTGCTGATAGCTTAATATTTTGTTTTGCCAGAACTCAAAATCATTGTTGCAATTGTTTTATTTTTCTCAAACATTACTAAAGAAGTTCAAAGAAGAAAAATGTTTAATCCCTTAGCTTATCAAGTGCTTTTCGTAATAGCTGTGACGATATAGTTGTGTCTTTAAGGCTAAAAAAATATAACTTTCTCCCCTTTGAGATGCTTCTTCTTCGAGGTTTTGACATTTTCTGATGCAGACAGGGTGCCAAAGGCAATGAGATAATTGAAGCTCTCATTGCCAACAGCGCAACATTTGAGAAGAAAACACAGTTTTCGCAAGTAAGTGTGTCATGTGGAGTGAAAGATGTAACTTATTTAGTCAAAACAAGCTTTAAATTTTGTGTGCAGCTGATTTCAAGTTTGTTTGCAGGAGAAATACAAACTCAAAAAGCAAAAAAAGTATGCACCTAAAGTACTCTTAAGAAGGCCTGTAACTCGAAGGTAACCTCCTCAGCTCTAATGCTGCTTCATGTTCATTGGTTCTTGTTGTTTTGGCTTTTTGTTGGCACTTGTTTAACTTACTTGAAAATATTGTGGAGTAACGAGTCATCAAAATGCTCACATGTTGTGAGCTGACTGTCAGTGCAAGTATAGTTTTATATTGTTTCTCTGTTTTCACAAAATTTCCACTGTAGTAGACTGCAATTTTTCCATTCTCTCAAAGCTGCAAGTTTACTTCCTGCAACAAAGGAAGGTCTCACCTAGCAATAGTAGGTCCAATGTACCAGGTGGATCTGGGTAGTGCTTGTCTGTTGAATTACAAGCCTGCTATTGTAACAAGTTTAAAATCTGATGCATAAGTCTGCAATGCAAACACAAGCTCCTGTTGCTCTTTTGTGTGTATCTTGGAATCATGCTATTCTGTTGTCTACATGTAATAAATCGACAAAAAAGTGTAGGAACTAATTCAAGTAAACAACTGAGCTGGGTTCTTTTGTGTCAAGCCATTCAACACACCCAGGTGTGTTGTTCCTAAGGTTTGATCCAAGTACCTTCAGATCTCTGTATGTGACATGATTTTGGAGAAGATGAAGCTAACAAATGGAATATATGCATTGACCCAACTGGGGCTGATACTTCATGCTTCAAGGCCACAAGTGTATTCGGGATATGGTATAGGCTTTTTGAGCTCTTTGAGTCTCCGGCAGACATAAATTGACAATACAGTCTTAATGATCTGTAGTTGTAATTAGAGTTGGAACATCCCTCAGACGGATACTTTTCATAACTGTATCCAATCTGTAAGAGTGTTTATATAGGCATTTGCTAGGTAACTCACATGTGCAAATCAAACAATTAGCATAATATTTTGCTTGATTTATATAACCTCACATCTTTGTTGATATCTGCATCCTGATGTGGTCTTTTTCTTTGTTTCAGCATATGTGAGACATACTTCAAGAAACATCCAGCTAAAATTCGGTAATCTTCTATGTCTGTTAGTTACATGATTTCTGTAGGTTACATTTTGGTTTACAAGTTTTCATGAAACTGGGTTTAGGAGATCGAATTTTATAGTGGAAGTAACTGGATGTCGTTAAGGGGCACAAGATTTATTGCATCTTTCATCTCTCTGTGTGATTAACTAGACAATTGATTGGTTCAATTTGATTGTTTGCTTTTATGAGCATCTCCGCATGTCGTTCTTGGCATGTCTTCCTATGATANTCTATTTTCAAAAATACTTGTGCACAAACTTGATGACTGTCTTGAAAAATATTTGTAGCCTAATCATTGCTGCTCCTGATATGGATGTCTGGGGCTTGGTCAAAGATGTTCTGCCACTTCTCTCGAATTCAGCACCATTTGCTATCTACCACCAGGATCTTCAGGTCTGTGCTTCCAATTCTAGGATATAAGACTTTACCACCTTATAATTTGTCTTTCTGGTGGCAGTCACATTCGAATTTTATGTTTGTGCACAATCAATTCATGGTTTTTCCTTTTAATTATTTGAGCTCTATAACCTTTTGGATGTTTTATATTTGTCCAATTACTCAAAAATAGGTGCACTAACACTCAGTTTACAAGCTTTGACCCTGAAATGTGGTCCACAGGGAAATTTATATCCATGCGCCTTATGCTCTTAATTATAAAATTTAAAGTGATACCTATGATAATGTTTTAATGCTGGCTCTATAGGTAGATAATGAGCTTGTGAGTAAAATGTCTAGAGTTTTTTTGGACATTTGACAACTGGAGTTTCATGTGTATGTTTTAGGTGAGGATTCAGTTGGGGGAATTAACTCTTTGTTTCTTTCAAATGCAGCCTCTGGCAACGTGCATGCACAATCTACAGCTTGCAAAGATGGCAATTGGTCTGCAACTTTCAGAACCTTGGCTGCGTGAATATCAGGTTTGTTGGCTATGTCATCCAAATAGTAAGATACATTAGGGGTCTCGTTACGGCATGGGTGTCAACACTAAGTCTTTTGATGTCATAAAACTTTTGGGAGAAACAGAGATGCATACATACTTGTGGTGCTGGATTTTTACCTTCCCTTTGATATCAATTGTTGGAAAGTAGAAACAAAAGCAATCAATTTATGCTATATGACCCAAAAAAAAGGAAGCAATCTGTATCATGGGAGACTAAAGAGGGTTTATTATTTTCTTCTACTTGGTGCATGCAGGTTCTTCCATCAAGAACTCATCCTTTGATGCAGATGAGTGCCTTTGGAGGCTATATTCTAAGTGGGACGAGGATATGTTCTTCTTAATCATATCTCGTCTCGTGGTCATAGATTGTAAGCTGTAATCGTGATGTTTGCTATTGGCTGGCAAGCAAAGAGAATGCATTCAAGTTTTGCTCCAACTGTTGGCCCATATTTTGATCGCCTATGTCATTTGATGGACCCTTTTTTCGTTAAAATCACATGCTTGGGAACCCTGCAATGCTGCGTAATTTTGTTTTCTGGTGGCAGGTTGCACTCTGGTTCCTATTCCTTGGTGCCACTGCTTTCTCTATGGGAAATGTTTTCCAATTTTATTAATCTCATTATTAGGCTGCTCGGTGCATTATCTACCGATAGTACTGGATGGCAACTATCTGCATCGGGTTTTGCAATTTGGGCCGAGGTCCGTTACCCCCCGGAGACTGAATTTTCGTTTCTGTACCCAGTGAACAGATAATAGTAGTAAAAAAAAAAAAAAACGAACTAATATATGGACCCAAGACGCCCATGTCAAACAATGAAATCGTGGCTTCTTGGAAAACATAAAGAATGCTCCGCGAAGCCGAAGGCTTCTTTTGGCAAATTGCGTCGCTCATGTACTAAAAGTGTGACACAATTTAATTTACTAATACTACCTACATTCGTGTTCGTTTTGATGATCCCAGGCTGCATTGAAAAGTGTTAAACTAATGCCCAAACAGTAGTAAATTAATAGATGATTAATCACTCACACACTCTTATACAAGAGGAACCAATCCAGAGTCGGTGCATCCACATGTATCATATTTTCCCAGAATCTGTTAAAAGTCAAATAGCTTCGAGGGATTTGGGCAACTTTGGTCTCTCCTCTTATTGAAAAAGCCCAAAATGAGTGGAAGCCCAGCAAAACAATACAAGAGGTGTGGGTGGTGGTGGGTGTGTGACAGTGTGAGACGGGCAACATACTAGTCAAAGTGGAGAATTTAATAAATTGAAGTAGAGAGATGGGGGTGGGGGTTAAAAACTTAAAACAAAAGGAGGCAAGGCAAAGAAAGAAAACAAAATTAGGAAAAGATCAAAATAGGAAAGGGAAAATTGGGTTGCAATTGCAAATAAAATAAAAAAAAAAAACGATCTGACCAAAAGGCGGGCGGGCAGACACATTCGAACACAAACCCCCTCCCCTCACCGCTAAACTCTTTTTTATTTTCTCCTCCCCGCTCTCTCTCCTTTTCTTCTCCCTCTACTCCTATACTACTTCCCTCTTCACCGCTCTTTCAGTTGTACCAAAACACCACACAAAACACACAAGCCCTCACTTTCTTTCCCTCTTTAAAACAAAAACAAAAACCCTCCTTTGCCGCTCTTACTTTCTCTCGTATTCTTTTTTTGTTTTTTTTTTTTGGAGGGGTCTGAGGATTTTGTAATAAAACAATGGCAAACGATCCCGCCCGCCCAGCTCAGCCGTCGGATTTCCAGTTCCGGTTACTCGAATCCCATCCTCACCTCCATAACCACCAGCGCCAGAATCAGATGAATCAGTTTCCAAATCAACAACCGCCCACCAATCAATTCTTCCCTCCCTCCTCTCTTGATACAACCCACCATCCTCCTCCTAACGGTAATGCTGCTCTCCCGGGCTTCCAATCTTACCAATCCGCTCACTCCCTTCCCTCTTTTAGCAGACCCCCGGTTTGTCCTCCTCCTTTCTTTCGTGGGTTTTTCCGTTTCTCCTCTTCTTTGTAACTTAAAAGATGCATTACCGCTCTTTAGCCCCGTTTAGGGAGCTGTTTGTTTTTGTTTGATCGTGGGTTATTACACATCTTCCGTTTTGATTCAGTCGTTTCTTCTTTTGTTCCCTTTACGTGACTTCTAACTCTCTTAATTAGTTAGGAGTCAAATACATCTCAAGCTGAAGTGAATTTGCTTAGCCAGAGTGTAATGTTTGATTTTTTTTTTTTTTTGGTTTGGGATAATCATCTGAAGTCAAAAGCAGACCACTGAAAAGAAAAGACTATTCTAAGTTTCGTATTAATTGATGTACAGGCAACCATTCCTCCTTCCACTGAAGTGGTTCCTGAGCGTGGAACAGCTGATCCCCAATTGCCTGTTGTGGTTAAGGCTAATAAAAAATCAAAAGTTTCGAAAGCTGGCAAATCCGGGACGCAGAAAGCTAATGCCGGTGACTTGAATGTGGTTCATCAAGCAAATGCTGGTAATTCCTGTTCTATTTTGTTCTTCCATTCTAAGTTGAGCCATTTTTAGTAGTACTAAGTTGGTTGGTTTTTGTTCCCTTTTTAGCAGACTTTCTAATGGGCCAAGCTAGTGGCTGCCGGTATGACAGTTCCTTAGGTGAGTCCAGTTGGATTGCTCACACGAGCATATGTTTATTTAAACATCCATCATTAAGTCCTTTGGTGTTTTTGTGCTTTAATTGATCTCATCCTTTTTTTTTTTTTTTTTCCTGTGGCCGACAGGCTTGTTAACCAAGAAATTCGTCAGATTGATAAAGGAGGCTAATGACAGAACCCTTGATCTAAACAAAACTGCTGAAGTGTTGGAGGTACAGATCTTGTGGCTTTCGAGTTTAACAATATTGGGCTGCATATATAGTGGGAGTTCCTTTTAAGTGTTTGTTGTGGATAATGTAACTTGATTCCCAAACCTTTACTCTCATTAGTATGGGTTACGTTGTGCAATTTATTAACTTGTGCTGCAAATCTTGGTACTGGATACTGTAATTAACTTGTCATCATTTTTCATAATCACATTGACAGGTCCAGAAGAGGAGGATATATGACATCACAAATGTTCTGGAAGGAATAGAGTTGATAGAGAAAACTTCAAAAAACCACATACGCTGGAAGTAATAACTTATGTACCTTTTTGCAGTTAGTTATGTCTCTTTAACTTGATAATTGACTAACGCGGCCTTATAAATAGGGGTTGTGAGTCAAAGGACTTGGATGTCCAGGTTGCCCAACTGAAGGTATTTGCATTTGTCATCCCATCTCTTCTATAATTCAGAAACTTCATGTTGCTTTCATTTCTTTTCGAAGCATTTACGAAAGTTTAAACGAACATGTTCAAATTCTTCTATTTCTTTTCTTTTTTATTGTTCCAATGCAACACTTAGTGCTGTTTCAGATTCTTTATTTTCAATGTGCTAGGAAGTGGATACTTGATGGTGTTTAGGGCAATCGACTGGCATTTCTGTAATTTGTTCATGAGTTGATACCAGAATTGTGGGACTTAACTGCTGGTGGAATATGTAATTTTTAAAGGAACCGCTTTGAGATCAATAGCACATAATTGTTAGTGAACAAGGTCTTTTGCCATGGTTATCTGTTGAACTGTCATCGGGTGCCATGATGGTTGGTGAACCTAAGACAAGCTGTGTAAACTTCTGTCAAACATTGGTCTGAATTTTAGAACATTTGGTCAGGATTTGAGACCTTATTATAAAAATTGTCACTGTTGAGAAGCCAGTTGTGTAATCATTTACCAGAAATGTGTTGCAGTTTAGTCGTGTCTAATGCTGGTTGACTTTTTGTTTGTAACAGGCAGAAGTTGAGAATTTAACTTCTGAAGAATGCAGGCTTGATGATCGTATAAGGTTAGTTGCTTTTTGTTCTGGTTGACTTTTTATATTGCACGCTATCAATGTCAACAGTGAATTGAACTAAGACTGTGTCCTTTCTCAAGGGAAAAGCAGGAGCTTCTGAGAGGGTTGTTGGAAACTGAGAATCTTCAAAAGTAAGCTATATTCTTCCTCACACTTTTGGTGTTTGAAATTTTGTTCTTGAACTTTATTGGCTTCTTGGATTTTAGGTTTCTCTTTCTGACCCAGGAAGATATCATGGGCCTTCCGCAGTTCCAGGTCTGTGAATCCTGGGATTGTCTTTGAAATATCTATCTTAACTTGGTCATTCCCCAAACCGGCTTATGGATTCTTTTTGTTCAACTACAGAACAAGACGCTCCTTGCTATAAAAGCTCCTGAAGTTAGTTTTCTTGAAGTTCCAGATCCTGATGAGGTAAGAAGTGTGGCAACATGAGGGTCTAGAGCATCCATTATGCATTGCTGTCTGATCTGCTTCATATTTCTATCCTTATTTCCATGACAGGTTATTGGTTCTCCCCATTATAAGATGATTGTTAGAAGCACAACCGGACCAATTGATGTGTACCTTCTAAGGTATTTTTCCCTATTTTCATGTATGTACTTCTCCCAGCAAGATTGTATATTCAGTTTACCCTCTAGCTTATGGCTTTATGTGTTCATTTTTGCTATTTTGGTGAAAGACTCGATGTTCTTTATAAGGTCACTGCATAGTGCTGAGGACATAGTTATAATCATGAACCTCATGTATTTGTTAGAACTGTCTTCGATACCTCATAATGGTTATGCTAACGATGCTTGTAGCAAATACTTAAAAGAAGATGAGGATATGACTGTCGAGCAAGTCAGACCCATGGATGCATCTACTTGGAGGTGTGGTCAATGCAGGCTTAAAGATGCCGGGCAGTCTTTAGAGAACCAGTGCAACCATAGCTATTCTTCTGAAGTGCTGAACCCACTGAATTCTGGGGAACCTGGGATTCAGAAGATATTTCCTACAGAGTGCGATGTAAGTATAAATGGAACCTTCAAAGTTCAAATGGGATTTTCCACAGTTTTCTCTTCTTTCTGGTCTTTAATAGAAATCCCTGTTGTTCACTGAGCGGGAAATCTTGCTTTTATTTATTGTGTTTCCATTCTGGTGGGCGTGCATGCTGAAGAATAGTTTAAATGGTGATAAATGTGGAAGACTAGAACTTTTGCTGACTTCTGATCCAATCCTATTGCAGATTGCTGCCGATTATTGGTTTCCGTCAGATCGCAACTATAGCATTACTGAGTTGTGGAATGATTTGTGACCTTCACCCTTTCTTTTTCTGTTAACAAGGTTCCTAACTTTGATATACATGGATCTGCCGTTGCATTGCAACTCGGCAAAACCCAAAGCTAACTCATCATGGGAAGCTGGCACACGTGGATGAATACTCTCTCTGACTGACAGGGAGGATTTGTGCCTTTTAGATAACCTCCTTGATATTTCAGCAAAGAATTAGCAATAAGTGTTGTCAAAAGATGCCTTTTAATGTAAATGGAAATCAGGTAATAGGTTATTCAAGAGGAACCCCGAGGGATTCAACCTTTTAGCGTACAGCTTGTTCCATTTCTGGAACTGTAAATTTTGTGGCTAAATATTGTAGGAGCACTAGTCTTAATTATAGTTTCAGATTGGTAATCTTTCTATTCTTTCTCTGCCTCTGGGTTGATACTTTTCAAATAAATATAATGTTTTTCTAACAGGACAGCACATGAGACCGGCATCTCAACCATTGGAGTCTGAATTCCTGATGGAGACTTCCTGTCTGCACAAATCAAAACGCTGTTGTCCATGGGCTAATAACGAAACTTCAGTTTGGGCCGTTTGGCTTCTAGTCCCCAAGATGTCATTGTTGGTCTTGTCTGGGTTTTACACCTTAATGCACTTTGTAGGCAGGGCTTTCAGGAAACAACTTCGGGGCAGCTAACCAATCGACAGTTTTATGCGTCAACTCTCACCAATGTCAACAAGTTAAAAAATAAAGCAGTACAGTAACTCCTGATTAGCTTTGAAAATAAATCCATCCGAGTAATAAATTGGACAAAATAGAGTAACAAACCTAAAGCAGTTGTTTCTTAGCCCAGCCTATGTTATACCGTTTGACGAGTAGCTAGCCAGGGTCCTTTCCCACTTTGTCATTCATCTTGGCATTATTTTTTAGCAACTTGACCATTTATCCATTCAATCTTGGTAGTATCAGCAAGAGTAGCTTCCAAAGATAACTTGCTTTTATGGTATTTTGAGCAGATTGCTGCGCTCAGGCATCGGCTTGCTAGAATCACACACCCACTGCGTGGAGAACAATTATCAAACAATAACGCAGCACCAAACAAAATTTGCCTGTTTGCCGGCAGCCAAGTGACCACAAAAGCACCCCAGATTTAGAAAGCTATTATCTGCCTACTAATCCAGCACATTATTTCCCTCTTGATTCCAACATTTCCAAGGTTGCATTCCTCACGTGCTATCAACCAAGAGTTTCACTTGCTGTAGGGATCACACACATAATTCATTTGCCGATGAAGATGCTGCTGCTTCAATCTGCATTGCTTCTGCCTTCGGTGCTGATTTGCTGCTGGCTTCAGTCGTAGCATTTGTGTATTTGAAGCATACCTTAGTTTTAGGGTACCACAAGTATACGAATAAATTATTTTTATTTTCTTTTATTCTAAGAATTAAAACCTAGCTTATTGTTAAAAATTGAGTTATTTTAAGAAATATCACTTAGTTATCATATATATTAAAGCATAATAAAAATTAATAAAGTATATTCCTGATACCTAATAAAATTTTTATATCAATACAAAATAACATAATTATTACATATTCAATAAATAATGGAAGATTAAGTCATTATATAAAATTATTTTAATACATACTAATAAGATGCATTACTTAATATCTTACAAAAAAAAATTGAATCAATTCGCATTCAATTTCAATAACTTATAATCTTTATAAATTCAATAAATAATAAAAAAGTACAACATTGTATAATATCATTTAATTATACATATTATAGTAGTATTATAAAAATATAAACTATATTAATTAATCTCTCTCTACAAATAATGTAATACAATTTCTAAATTTTTGTATAGTCATTTTAAGAGCAATGGCTCCCAAAAATATGTACTTAATAATTTATAATAAAATATTAACTAGTGAGACAGCCCAAAGAGGTAATATGTTATACATAGGACCAAGGTTTAAATATTTGCTTTACACTGTTACTAGTTTTATATTTTCTTGTCTTCATTTTTCTTTCTTTATTAGCTTACTAATCTAATCTAAATGTATTATTTCATACCTTATAAACTTTTTATATCAATTGATGAATAATTTATAATCATTACATATTCCCACAAATAATGAAAGAAATAATGGAAAAGTAAGTTCTTCTTTTTGGTAGGAAGAAGAGTAAGTTGTTAAGTAATAAATCTACCAAAAAAATTATGTAATATTATCATATTACACACACTATATACAAAGTATAATATATTAATTAACAATAAAATAATACATACTATTTACATATATTAATGTTTTTTTATTTAATGAATAATTTCTACTTATTTATTAATGAAAATAATATTTATAGATTTGATGAGCATGAAATTACACACTTTTACAGCATGCATTGTAGTCTTTTGGCCTTGCATTTAGCATCCATTCATTGCATTTAGATAGGAAATCACTTGCTTTTGCACCAAATTCTACTTTCCTAGCTCTTGTTTACTTTCAGGTGCAATTAGGTCCTTTTTGGTGTGGATTTTGACAATGATGGCCCGAAAACAGCGAGGCGCTGCTTAATGTCCAGTTCCAGTTCAACCAGCACCAGCGACAGCGCCCAGATGCAACCTGACAGCGGCGCTGGCGTCAAAGTCCACGATTCTTATAATTAATTTGGAGACTTGCACCTAAATTCAAGGAGATTTTATTGAAGATCACGTGGACACTCCTTGGAAGGAAAGGAGACCTTTTGCTGCTAGGTTTTGAAAAGAAAACTTATTCCTCAAGAATTAGGGTTTGAACAAAAGATTTGTTCTCTATAAATAGAAAAGAATAAAAACCCTAATGGGGATCTTCGACTTTTCTTTTTCCTGGAGCAAAACACACTGCTTTCGGAGCAGAAAGAGCTGAAGAATTCGGTTGAAGCTAGTGAAGACTTTAGGTTCATATTTCGACAGCATGTCGCTGTCGTTTATTACTTTGTTTGTTGTTCTTAGTTTCTTCATGAACTAATTTCTCTTATCTAGGTTTATGGGATGTAGCTACAGTTATGAATCCAGCACCTAGTACAGCGCCCACTGCACCTTAGGACAGGCAACACTGGCGAACAGCAGGTTGTTTGGGACTAGGGTAGGTCTACAATAACAGTGAACAGCTGGTTGTAGATGATATAGGCTAGGGAGCCCTACAAGGCAAACGAATAAATTAGCCAAACCATAGTTTTATTACTTAGACAGCACCCGCTGTAGTGAACCTCGGACAACCTAGGTTCCTTTATTACTGCATCACCTCACCAGTACACGCTGTTTCTTTATTTACTGTTTATTTGCTTTATTTTCTCTGCCTATTACTCTCACCAATTCGATACCTTATTTACTTGTTGTTTTATAGCCTAATCGATCGAAAGCTCTAAGGCCAGTGTTATTTCGCAGTCCCTGTGATTCGACCTTGTTTACTACAGCAACGCTGTGCACTTGCAGCCGGTTTTGCACGAACAAGTTTTTGGCGCCGTTGTCGGGGACTGCGCTAAATAATACTACTTAGTGTTTTAAATTGATTAGGCTTTCTTTGTTTTATGATTTTCGTTGTTTTCTTGCGGCAGGTAGTTGACAATGCACGTTGTACCCTCTCTAGCAGTGTCTTGATTGGTGTATGCAAACCAGGAGTCAAAAGCCTGATCTTGTACACATCCCTGACATTGAAGGCGCTGCTAGGGCGAACCGCAGGCAACAGAAAGCAGCAGAGACCACTAAGTCAGAGACCATGGCCCATATCGATCCTCCTAACAATGGCCGGGATGCTGAGGGTAACATTATCAACCCCCCACGCGGCCAGGATGACTTACCAAGGAATGATGAGGGCAATATCATCAATCTTGTAGGCCCGAGGAACCAGCAGCGCCAGCATCAGAACGCTGTCGCCCATGATATTGTCGATGCTTTCGCCAACATCCCCAATCTGCCAATCAATCAGCTTATGCGACCTCGCCATACTGCACCTATTGGAGCCATAGCACCATTCAATAATGATCAACCTTATGAGCTCCGAACCAACTTGGTTCAAATGGTGCAAAACAAGCAGCTTGAAGGATCGGGGCTGGAGGACCCTAACCAGCACTTGGAGGACTTCTTGGATATCTGTGCCACTACTCGGATTCAGGGGTGTTCTGAAGATGCCAAGAAACTCCACCTTTTCAAATTTTCACTCAGGGATGGAGCCAAACGATGGCTGAAAACTCTGCCAGCGGGCAACATCACCACCTGGGCGTAAATGGAGGAGGCATTCTTGAAGAAATACTTCCCCGACACTAAGATGGATGAGCTTCGTGGGCAAATCTGCAATTTCACGCAGAAATATGATGAAACAATGGTGCAAGCATGGGAGAGATTCCAGGATCTAATCCAGCGCTGCCCTGCTCATATGGTGTACCCGCCAGCGCTGCTGGGGATCTTCTATCGCGCCATGTCACCTGAGGATAGGCGCACGCTTAATGCTGCAGTGCCTGATGGGAAGTTTAAGCATGCACCATACGAGGATGCCAAAAGAATCATGCTCAACCTTGAAGATGATGATGAGCCACATCGCAGTGCGAGAGGAGTGCATCATATAGACAAGAACACTAATATTGAGGCCCAGCTCGCTGCCATCTCCAAGCAGCTCAAAGATCTGACCTCTAAGCCGGTGCAGCCTGTAGCTCAGGTACAACCTATCGCCCAATATAGCGTATGTGAAATTTGCAGCGGCCCTCACTCTTTCCATGAGTGTCCTAAGAACAATTCGAAGGAGGCAAATTTCATTGACCACCGCCCAAATCAGTCCTATAACAATTACAACCAGGAGTATAACCAGGGCTGGAGGTCAAACCCCAACCAGAACTACAATCAGGGGTACCAGCATCAGGGACAGCAGCAGCACTGCCAAGGTGGACAGCAAGGAGGGTATTCTGAATTGACCCAAATGGTGAAGCAACTGCTTGAAGGTCAGAATAGGATGGATAAGGAGCTAAATTAGCTGAAGGCCCACAACAAGATGCTTGAGAATCAAGTTGCACAATTCGCTATGCAGCAACAGCAGCCGCTGGGCAGCTTGCCAGGCCAACCGGAGATGAATCCAAAAGAGCAATGCATGGCAGTAACACTCCAAAGTGAAAAGGTACTAGAAGAGAAGAATGAAGTGGAAAGAAAGCCAGTGATGTTTCCAGCACCATACCAGCCCCCGCTACCCTATCCGCAGGTTTATATGAAGCAGCCACAGGGCGCACTGCTTTGTCAATCAAAAGCAAATCCAAAGGAGCAGTGCAATGTAATGATGCTGAGGAGTGGGAAGGAGCTTCCAGATCCTGTTCCTAAATCGGCAAAGGTGACAACACCCGAATCAGAGGAGAAGCAAGAAGTAGCGGCTGCACCAGAGACGCTGTCGGAAGCTGAACCCAAGAAGAAAGCACTGCCAGTGCCTTACCAGCCCCCATTGCCATATCCACAAGTTTATAGAAAGAGCAAACTCGAGAAAAATATAAAAGATTTGTGGACATGCTCAGTGGCCTACGGTTGGAGATTCCCTTCACTAATGTTCTGGATCAGATGCCCTCTTATGCCAAGTTCTTGAAGGAAATCCTCACCAACAAGCACACTGTAGAGGCGCAGATAGTGGCCCTTACAGCAGAATGCAGCGCTGCGCTGCTGAAACAGCAGCCCCTACCAAAGCTTGATGATCCGGGAAGCTTTTCAATTCCTTGTACTATTGGCACCCAGAACTTCAATAGAGCATTGTGTGACCTTGGGGCCAGTATCAGTTTGATGCCATTAACAGTAGCACGAAAGCTTGACTTTGGAGAGATTAAGCCTACCAGCATGGTGCTGCAGCTTGCTGACCAATCAGTGAAGTGTCCTATGAGTGTCTTAGAGGATGTTCCTGTGAAAGTTGGGAAGTTTTATATACCTTGTGACTTCGTGATCATGGACATGGAGCTTGATGAGCAGACACCAATCATTCTTGGGAGGCCTTTTCTCGCAACAGCTGGCGCTGTAATTGATGTAAAGGATGGCAGCATCACATTTCGAGTTCGGGAGGAGACTGTGGAGTTTAATGTCCAGAAGGCTTTGAAATCTGAGGTCCCAACTAATACCTGCAATATGGTTCGGATTCTGGATGATGATTTGGAGGATGTTGTTTCTGAAGCAGCGCCCGCTGTTAACACAGCTAACATTTTATTGGCATGTCTGGCCAATAGTGCGATATCTGAGGATGAAGACCCTGCTGTGGGAGATGTGGCTCACATATTATCCACTACAACAATCATACATCCCTCGCAGCAGGTGTTTGAACTGCTCCAGCGACCAACTGCAGACGCTGCTCCATCGTCAACCAAACCAGCGGTGGAATTGAAACCACTTCCACCTTATCTCAGCCCCTCTCTCTGCATGCATCGTATCCCACTGGAGGAGGGGTGCTAAGCCATGGTTGAGCAACAGAGGAGATTGAACGGAAACATGAAGGAGGTGGTCAAGAAGGAAATTCCTCAACTTCTTTTTGAGCCACCATGAGCAGCGTGAGCTGCAAGCTGTCCAGCTACAAGACATAAAAGAAGCGCTGCTCGGGAGGCAACCCGAGGTAAGTTTTATTGTTTTTAATACATCCCATTAGTTTTATTATCGTTTTTTTGTTTTTGTTGCTGTTTTTTGCAGCCATAAAAAGTAGAAAAATCACAAAACCATAAAGACAGGGGGACTGTGATTGCAAGCAGCGTGCACTGCCAGTGCAACACACCACTGTCGGCAAATAGAGAAGCATACTTGACCTTACTTTTGCATTTCATTTCCCAGTGCACTGTTTGCCATGTTGTGTGCATTGTTTGTTGTGCTGAATGTCCATTATACCCTTGCATCCATGCATTTCACGTTTCCATTCAAGTTTGGGGGAGTCCCTCCCTTTTGTTATGTTTTTATTTTTATGTATTTTGTGCTTTATTTCTGCCCCAGTGAGGACACTGTGGATTTTAAGTTTGGGGGAGGCAAAAATTGGCATTTTTGTGTTTATGTTTATGTTTATGCATTCTGTTCATGGCCAATTGATTTTTGTTGTGTATGCTGCTGGAATTTATTACGCCTTCTCGGTTTTATTTGCTGATGCAGCATGCTGCAGCGCACGCTGTTGCTTCACCTGCTTCAATTTCCTGATAATTTTTAAATCTTACACCCGATAATCAGTTCAAGTTCAGTATGGTTTAGTTTGTACAGGATGAGAAAATCAAAATCACTTGGGAATTGTGATACCAACGAGATAACTTGTGCCAATTACTCTTCTTTTAACTTTACAGTGCCCACTGTCAGCTATCTTAGAACCGATTCTCATTTTCTTTTGAAGCGAAATTTTTAGCATATTGGTACAATTGAGGAAATGATATAGGCATTGTTTGCTGAGCTTAACATGACCTTTTATCCTACCTGTATCATAATTGCCACTTGACAACCCCTTTGAGCCTAGATTGATGGTCAAATTTATTTTCACATACCCACACCATCATACCTGAGCTGTTTAAGCCTTGCATGACCATCAAAGTGCTTTAAAGCATGCTATTCTTCAAATTATAGCCCGACCCTGTCTGTTTGCCTTCCTGGTTCTAACTTTTAGGTTGACAGCGTCGTGACAGCATCCGCTGTAAGGTGAAAACACAAAGAGATTGTTGAGATATTAAATGGAGCTTTGTAATTTAAGAACATGGAGATGAGTTATACACTGTAATGTGATCAAGGGAGTAGTTCAAAATGAAAAAAAATGGAGAGAGAAATAAAAACAAATTCAAAAAAAAAAAACAAGTCTCTCTACACTCCCTTGATAAGTCTTTTGCTCTCATTATCTCCTGCAACTCTAATTGTGCTCCAAAGGTTAATAAATTCTTGGTTCGAACATTACTTTGAAGAAGAAGCTATCCTAAGTTAGGATTTCGGAAGGTAAGCAGTTTTTGTTATCCATCTAATTCCCTTCTTTTGATTAGCCTCAAACTGACCCCATTACAAGACCAAGAAAGACCTTTTGATCATTGATTATGCTTTATGCTCATTAGTTGAGATTGAAAATTTGGATTGGCTTATGAGATGGTTGATTAGTTTGGGTACTTATCTCTTTGCAATGGCATAAGAAGCTTTGAAGGTTAAATGGCTACCACTTTGATTTTCTTTTGATCATCTCTGTGCTTTCTGAACTTTGTTGAATTAGAACTGAAAATTTTTCTTTCAATGAAATTAGGGATTTCTGACAGCGGGAGCTGTAGTGTGCATGACAGGTGCTGTTGATGTGTTTTAATTTCGAGATGGCTGTTGTAATTTCCTGCTGCATCATTTTCATTGTGATTAAGTCTATGTTTTGCTTGGGGACAAGCAAAGGTTCAAGTTTGGGGGAATTTGATGAGCATAAAATTACAAAACACTATATGCGACATAGATGCAACCTATGGATCCGAGCCCTGTCCAAGGGATAACGCCGCAGCCTGTCTGGAATGCACCAATCCTGTACAACAAATAACTCATCCTACGGGATGAAAGCCCGCAGGTGAGGGGTGAGTCCGAAGTGCTCACCGACGAAGGAAAGACAATCAATATGCACACTATAACTACTCAAGTCAAACACGGGCTAAACAGCCAAACACATCAAAATAAAGACAAGTCCCAAAATCGGTCCAAGACCAAAAAGACTCAAATGAAAACCAATTTCCAATTTTATCTTTCCGGGCCCCGTCACGGATAAGCTAGAGGTCAGACCTGGTTATCAACACATTCCGGGTGCCAGACCAAATCCAGAAAACCCAGGGATCGACATCCCAAAAATACGAACCTAGGGATAGACATCCCAAAAATAATCACGGGATAGACATCCCAAGCATAGACATGCTTATCACAAGAACCAAGGTCACGGCCACCACGAAACAGTCTTAAACCATCGAGTCGTACCACTACTTACCACGTGACAATTATATTATCATCATCAAAATCAAACTCACAGGGATCAACATCCCTAACCAAAATACCGGGATAGACATCCCTATCCAAAGTCAAGGATCGACATCCTTGTCACAATTTATTATTTAATCTATTTTATTTAGTGCCAAAATGACTCACGAATAAACATCCAAAAACCGACATGGGATAAACATCCCGACCACAATCAAGACAATGGGATAAACATCCCGAAGCATAACATAGCAAATGCAGCATCCAACAGTGTAAAACCAACAAACACAACTACCGAGTAATATAGGCACATATTGAAGGAAATCCATCCTCACCTTGGCCGATTACTCAACTCCGGAAACAATGACCGGACCGACGCCGGCTCCTCGTGTAACAGCCCGGGTAAAAATTTTGGATTTTTACCGGACTGTAAAAGTCTATTTACCGTGATTTACTGTTGAATTAATCTTGGGTAATTAATTCAAGGTAAATCGGGAGTTGTTTTTTGAAACCGAGGGTTTTCCCGCGCTCGTGATTTTCCCGTGAATTTTTCGAAACTAAGTTGGTATTTTTCGGGTTTCGGAATTTCTCGGAAAATCACACCGGAAAATAACTAAGGAGGTATCGATTATTTTCTGGTACGGATCGGACCCGCTTGTATTATTGTATATCACATGATTAATAGTTAATCACATGATTAACAGTT
>JAKUCV010004595.1:3212-20463 GCA_028386065.3 Turnera subulata
GTGTTGACCCCGGATTTGAGATATTGGGATGTTGATCCCGGATTTGAGATATGGGGATGTTGATCCCGGATTGTGGTGGGGCCTGGCATCCAGAATTAGTTAATAACCAGGTACGACCCTAGCTTGTCCAGTGACGGGGCCCGGAAGATAAAATTGGTAATAAAAATTAATAAGTAATCTTTTGGTCTTGGCTTTGATGTGATTGGGTGAGAGTCCTCTGTCGTGTTATTTGCGATGATTTCCTCTGTTGTGTTGCTTGAGTTGTAATCCACTATTATGTTGTTTGTGATAGATTCATCTGATTTGATTGTTGTGTTTATCTCGAAAGTGTTATGGTTGAATATATCACTGTTTATCTTTCGTCGGTGAGCGTTTCGGACTCACCCCTCGCCTGCGGGGTTTCATCCCGTAGGATGAGATGTTTGTAGTGCAGGAACGTACCGGGCGAGCTGAAGCGTATCCCTTGGACAGGGCTTGGATCCATAGATTGCATATGTCGCATACAGTGTTAGTGAGTTTAAGTCTTCCGCTGCGCATATTGTTATTGTTGTTGGGCCATTGGGCCAGTTTCATTATTATTGATGTTATTGATGTTGGGCCGTAGGGCCATATTGTTGTTTATACTTTGGGCTGTTGAGCCAGGGTTATGCTTTATACACTGTATGCTAGGCCTTGTTGGGCTGGGTTGTCACAGTTCCGGCACGTGTTTACTGTGTACGGTAAATACGGGTCGGGGCGTCTCAGTATACTTCACCCGTGCCGACGACCTGTTCGAGAAGGGAGTGTTCCAGCTGATGGAGCATGGTGGCGAGTTGGACGAACTCACTCGGTGATACGGGGCCAATTCGTTAGACTCGGAGGAGGGTGATGTTGCTGTCGTGCTGTTGTTGACGGAACCGAGGAGGGAGGTCGGGGGATGGCGGTGGTGGAGAATCACCAGCCGATCCAGGAGGTGTTTGTGTTTTTTTTTTCTTGTGCTGGGTACATCTATTTTAATGATGAGATGAGTAGCTATTATTTTGCTTTCTGAAGCAAGAAAATAATAACTACTGCTGACAAATAGAAAGAATTTTTAATGAAATGTTTTTAAGAAATTAATGATGAAAAAAAAGAATTTTTAATTTAATGAAAGTTTTTAAAGAAATTAAGAAAAGAAAAAATAATTTAATGAATTTTTTTAAAGAAATTAATGATAGGAAAAAAAATTAATTTAATAAAAATTTTTAAAGAAATTAATGATAGAAAAGAAAAAATTTTTAATTTGATAAAAAATTTTAAAGAAATTAATGATAGAAAAGAAAGAATTTTTAATTTAATGAAAGTTTTTAAAGAAAAATGAAGGGGCATTTTTGAGACATCGTTTAAAAATTAATGATAGAAAAGAAAGAATTTTTAATTTAATGAAAGTTTTTAAAGAAAAATGAAGGGGCATTTTTGAGACATCGTTTCTTTTTTTTTGTGGTCGGGTCGCAAAAGGATTCATGAAACGCCCCGACCCGTATTTACCGTACACAGTAAACACGTGTCGGAACTGTAACGACCCGACCAAACAAAGCCCAGCATACAGTGTATACAATAGAAAACCGGCTTAACAGCCCAAAATATAAACACTAGAAATCTGGCCATTCGGCCCAACAACAAAACATATCACCCGAACCCGGGATCATCAATAACATTATAATCGGCCTAAGGCCCAACAATAGCAATAAACAGCACAGCGGAAGACTTAATAACTCACAAAGACACTGTATGCGACACATGATGCAACTATGGATCCGAGTCCTGCCCAAGGGATAACGCCGCAGCCTGTCTGGTATGATCACACCTGAACCACAAATAACCCAACCTACGGGATGAAAGCCCGCAGGTGAGGGGTGAGTCCGAAGTGCTCACCGACGAAGGATAAACAATCAATATGCAACACTATAATTTACTCAAGGTCGAAAACAAGCATAACAGCCAAAATACACCAAACCAAAAGACTCGATCCAAAACTGGTCCAAGACCAAAAGGACTCAAATAAAATCCAGTTTCCAATTTTATCTTTCCGGGCCCTGTCACGGATAAGCTAGGGGTCAGACCTGGTTATCAACATATTTCGGGTGCCAGTTCAAATCCAAGAGAGTCCAGGGATCGACATCCCAAAAATAAAAACCCAGGGATAGACATCCCAAGCATAGACATGCTTATCACAAGTAACCCAGATCATGGCCACCACAGAACAGTCTTAAACCATCGAGTCGTACCACTACTTACCACGTGACAATCATATTATCATCATTTAAAGCCAAATCTCAGGGATCAACATCCCTAACCAAAACTCCGGGATAGACATCCCAATCCAAACCAAGGATCGACATCCATATCACATTTTATTATTTAATCCATTATTCTTATACCAAAAGACACAAAGATAAGCATCCAAAAACTCATCGTACGGGGGTAAACATCCCAAAATCAATCAAGACACTAGGATAAACATCCCAAATCAAACCACAACAAATGCAACAATCAACAGTACAACATTCATCAAACACAACAACCGAGTAATATAGGCTCATATTGAAGGAATCCATCCTCACCTTAGCCGATTACTCAACTCTGAAGACAATGACCGGTCCAAAGCCGGCTCTTCGGGAAACTGCCCGATATCAAACCTATACAACAAAACAACATGCTCACATAAATACACATAACCGGTATACATGATGCCATAATCTATAAACATCCCCGGGTATACGTCATCATCCTTATAAAATTATCTTTTACCATAGTTAAACCTTTTTCCGAAAATATTTCGTATGTATATAAGGTTACAAAAATATATTTCCAAAGCTATTAAATCATAATATTTCATAAGATAATATATTTTTTCCAAAATAATAAAAAACATAATTTTCGTGGAAATTATATCTTATATGTAATATTTTTCCAGAAATTATTTCCATAAAATATATTATTTGCCAAAATATAATTACCAAATATTATTATCTTTAGAAAACTATATTTCCAAAAAAATTAATCATACAAACTTATTTCCTGAAAATAAATACAAATTTATAAATATACATATATATATTTTCCAAAAGTAAAATACTTTTCCAAACAATTATATATCAAAGTAATTATATATTTTCAAAACTATTACTTTTGTATATCATAATTACATATTTTCCAAAAGGTACCAGTTACCATAATTTTCCAGGGAAAATAGCATATGTATAAAATTTCAAGAAATTATTTTCATGGTATATATGTTTTTTTTCCAAATAATAATAATTTTTCCAAAACATAACTTAATTATTTATCAAAGTATATATATTTATATTTTTCTCAAAGTACCAAAATTAAACTGTACATAATTTTCTCAAGGTGAATATATATTTTTTTCAAAGTTAAATACCAGAATAATTTTTATATATATATATATATATATTTTTAGAATCCAACCCGGCAACCCAGACCCAGGGAAGGCGCGACCCGCCCAGATAAATCGGATTCTCACCTTAGGAACAACGGCGGCGGCGCGACGCAGCGCGAGGATGGGGTCACGAGGCGGCGACGCTGGAACGGCAGAAGGAAGGGCGCGGCGGCGACGGTAGAAGGCGGGAGGCGCGAGGGAGGTGGATCCGCGGGTCTGCTCGCGGGTCAACGGCCCTCAGCGGCGCGTCAGACGGCGGAATCGAGCTGGGGAGGCGGGGTTGACGTCGCGACCGCGTGGCGAGCTCGATGGTGGCGGCGGTGCAGCGAACGGTGACGTGGATTTCGTCGGCGTGCACAGTGACTCGAGGGTGACGACACTATTCATTCGGGTTTTCTCTTTTTTTTCCTTTCTTTTTTTCTTTTTCCATTTTCTGTATTATTTTTTTCTTCTTCTTTTTTTTCTTTTTTTTTCTCTCTGTTTTTTTTTTCTGGTTTCCCTTTTTTTTTCTTTTCTTTTTTCTTTCTTTTCTTCTCTCATTTTTTTCCTTTCCTTTTTCTCTCTCTCTCTTTTTTTCTCTCCTTTTCTCTCTTTTTCTTTTCTTCTCCTCTTCCTCTCTTCTCCTGCTTTCTTCCTCTTTTATACACAAAACTTAGCCGCATCAATAATACAGGCGGGTCCGATCCGGACCAGAAAATAACTGATACCCCGTTAGTTATTTTCCGGTGTGATTTTCTGAGGATTCTGGGACCCGAAAAATACCAACTTAGGTCCGAAAAATCTCGAGCGCGGGAAAAGACTCGGTTACGAAAAACGACGCTCGATTTACCTTGAATTAATTACTCAAGATTAAATTCAAAGGTAAATCACTGTAAAAAGACTTTTACAGTCCCGGTAAAAATCCAAATTTTTACCCGGACTGTTACAGTTCAAGCGAGTCGGGTTGGATCGTGTTGGTTGAACTGACAGGTTGGTCCCGCTTTTGTTGACATGGCACCGGAAAAGTTTCCACGTCAACAAAACGGGCCGGATTCCGGTCATGCAGACCAAAAGATAAAAAATGGACGCACATAGAGATTAAAAGGAATGAAAACGCAACACACGGCTGAATCTTCGAATCGAGGGCCAACACGGGATCAAACGTGGCATTAATCTGTAAATTATATAACAATCTGTATTACCTAAGATTTCACTATTTTCTTAGTAATGTTCGACAAAAAAAAATGATTTTCTTAGTAATGGTGTGTGCTTTACCTTTTAAAAAATATTTCTTATGGTTCTTTAAAACTATGCCGTATCTATTTAGTCAGGACTGGAGTTGAACCCTCCGTTTTGGAGGGATGTAATTTGTATCTCATGGCATGTCCCTTAAGCCTCATCATCAATAAATATCTATATTATCCGAACCAAAAATATCACCAATAGGTTGTCAGTTGTGGATGTTAAAATAAAAACCATTAGCCTGTCATAAAAAAAAGATACAAACAGTGTTGTGTTGGCAATTCTTTTTTTTTTTATTTCCCATTTGGGATCTGGAGCTTTGCCCGACTAATCCGGTCGACCCGCATCGCGCACCTGAATATGGTGGGTGAGTCTCCCAATTAGGATTTTCTGCGTACACGAAGACTCGAACTCGAGACCTTACTTAAGCGAAACCAAATGGCTCAGTACTTGGATCAACCCCACATTAGTATTGTGTTGGCAATTTGGTGCTAGTCATTTGAGAGGGAGAATTTGAGGACATATCCAGCAAATTAAAACATAAGCCCACATAAGTCGTGTACAAAAGTAAAACGAAAGTGAGAGATGCTGATTGCTTTCTTTTTTTTTTTCGCCTTTGAGCTGAGATGCTCATTACTGATTCCCTCGAAAGAAAAAAAGGAGTAGGAAATAAAAGATGAACAGACCCACCATACTGTGATGAAGAACCTCCCCATCCTCTTCATATTGGGACAGCACATCAGTAGAAAAGGCGAACCCCAAGGAACATAAACATCCGTGTATCAGAACACCACCTAACCAAGACAAGCCACCCAGCCCCAGGTTGGGTTAAGTAAGTACTGGTGCAGTGAACTTCTGATTATGGGCATGAGTTTAAGACCGTTGTAATAAACAGTCAAATATTTATGACAAGGAATGCCTTACCTAGGCTTTTTGCTCGCTTCCCTATAAACTCTTTTTGCTTTTCCTTCCTTCCATCCACTTCTACTACGTGGAACTTTATAATAGTGTTTGCGAGTACAAAAGCGTAAGAAAAACAAAAGTGGTTTTGTATAATAGTATAAAGGTCGTTCCACATACAGGACACCCTCACTACCCACCGTCAGTTCACTCTCTCCCCCCATTCTATTATTGTTATTATTGTCCGTTGTCTAGATATCTCCATTTCCTCTGCTCTGCTCTCCTCTCCTCCGACCTCAATACACACAAACACACTCTCTCTCCATATCCCCACACACCATAACCATCCATTTCTTGAGTTTATAGCAGCTTTCATTCCTCATAATTTCCCCCTACGATCTCGCTATTATGGCTGTTTTTCTTCTTTTAGCGCTTTTATTCGCCTTTACTGGTCATTCAAGTAAGTTCTTTAGATCAAATTCTCTTCTTTGCTTTTTTTCCCCGATCCTTTACATGGATTGGCTGTAAAAGCTTCTTGTTTTTAAGTGATCTTCTTTGATGTAATTTGTTCTTGTGTTCATCTTGATTTGCTTTTGTTAGCAAGGAAAAAGTCTGTTTGTTGCACGCCACGGTTTTTCCTTGCCCCTGGGGGTCTCTTATTTTCAGCATGTTCCTCCTGGTTGTATTGGTTTCGTCCTTCGGGACATTAACTCTGCTTTTCTAGCTCCTGCTTAATGATATTCCTCACTTCTATTCAAAAAAAAAAAAAAATATAAAGGTTTTTCTTTTTCTTCTAAAAATTGGGTATACTTGAAAACTTGGTAAAATGAAAAGTGGGTATAACATAATTGGTGGAGTTGATTATGATGGGTGGTGGTGATATTAATTAATTGGGTTGTGGCGGTGCATCCAGGTGCTGCTTACTGTGTATGCAAGGATGGGCTGAGTGACTCTGTTCTACAAAAGGCCCTGGATTATGCTTGTGGAGCTGGAGCAGACTGCACTGCCATCCTTCAAAATGGTGCCTGTTACCAACCCAACACTGTCAAAGATCACTGCAGCTACGCCGTTAACAGCTACTATCAGAGGAAAGGCCAAGGTCCAGGGACTTGTGATTTTGCCGGAGCTGCCACCACTAGTCAAACTCCTCCTACTGGTATGTCAATCAACCATCTCCTTCCTTACTCACCCTCCTATATATACTATGCTCAAATCTCAACTGATTACTGACTTCCTCTCCTTTGCTTGCTTTTTGTTGTTTGTGTTCTTGGAATCTGCAGCTTCATCTTCTAGCTGTGTCTATCAAGCCAGCCCAGGGTACTGTCTTCTGTCTTTTCTATATTTAATCTTTTCTTATTTATGCATCTAATTTGATGCCCTTGATTTATACATGGAAATCCATTCCGAAGTTTTTTTTCCCCTGCTTGATAAATCACTATCCGGGAATTAACTCATTAATTGATTATGATTAAAATCCTTTTGCTGGTAGCAACTCCCTTTTATAACTCACGCATGCTTTGTTCCAGATTCTTTGCAGGTTAGATTTAATTTATTTTTACGGCTTCCATAATCAGTAAGGGGGTTGAGAAAAGTAGATCTAACTACTATTTAATACTCAAAAAAAGAATTCTCCTGCATTAATATCTTTTAAAGTTCGGGGGGATAGTATTGCTCTGCATCCTTCTTTTTCACATTTCTTCTTTTATTCTTCTGAGCTGTAGCGATGTTGATGTCTCATGTGTTGTTGTTTTGTCCACTCTCCCACCCACATCAAGAATTTTTGAAATTGTGATCTCACCCTGACATCTGTATTTCACATGTTTACATTTTTTTGGGGAATCTCTAATATTAATTCCTTTTCTGCCTATTTGCTCTGCATTAGTTGGTAATATATATATTTGGGTTAAAGGTTTTGCCAGGTTTTTTTGGGGGGCTCATCTCTTCTTGTATTTGCAGGTCTACGGGCACAGGAACAGGCACGACCCCGACCGCCACTCCAGGGACAGGAACAACTCCTACTGGCACGGCACCCTCTACCACAGGAACAGGGACTGGGACTGGGACTGGAACTGGAACTGGAACGGGAACTGGAACTGGAACTGGAGTCGGGACAGGAACAGCCCCTAATGTGTTTGGAGGAGGTACGGGGCTAGGCCCTTCATCAGGGACTGGTTCCATAGATAACACAGGCGCGGCTCCTCACTTGACGAAACCCAGCTGCATTATCTCAATCTTCTTCACCCTCTTGTTTTCAGCCCCATTTTTGTTGTGGGGTTGAAGGAGCAGAAGCAAAAGAAAAAAAGGAAGGGAAAGATGGGGTTTGACGTGTGAATGAGATTTTGCCACGGGAGGGATTGTCAGGCGTGTAATTTTAATGATGGGACGGTACAGCCAAACCCCACTAGGGTTTTCTTTTTCTTTCTTCTTTCTCACTTTTATATTTTTGTATCTTTCCTCCTCCTCCTCCTCCTACTAGTAGTACTACTGTCTTTGTGAATGGTATGGGAATTTGATTCCCCCTTCGAGTGGGTGTCACCTGCCTATTGCTGGGTCACACCCATCCTCCTCGTCTCTGCTTTTTCTAGATTTTTCCCTTCTGTTGTATATCTAGAGAGAGGTAGTAGTGCTATTTTTTCTTTCTTTTGTTTCTAATCTAATCCAGAGAATTGGGACTCATCTATGATCTATCCCTATGATCAGTTCTAGCTTTTCCCTTACCATCGTTACATATCTATCTTTGTCGGGCCTATATATAGCAATATTCGTTCCTATGAAAGCCTTGTGTTATTATTTGCTTTTGGTTTGAGCAGCATTCAGTTATTCAGCTTGGTTAGGGGGATTTCATTATTTAGCCAATGTTTGATTAAGGCTTTTTTTTGGTTGGTGAAAACATAGATTTTCATTCAAAATAGGAAACAATTTGCTTGAGCAAAGTCATTATTACAAGCTTGATAAAATGACAAAGACCATTGTGGGGTTCAGTGGTTAGTGATTCGGTCTGAGGTCATGAACTCATGATGAAGTGGCCAATTTGATAATTTAGCCTACTATGTGTATGAGTTGTTAGTCAAGGTCATGCCGTTGCCATGCAATTTTGTTAGCTCAAGTGGCTGGTAATCCGACACTGATACTTTTGTTTAATCTTTTCTTTAGCTTGGCAGCTGTATCTGGTTGTCTAATGAATCTATAAGTTCTTCTGCTCACCAAAAAGAATAAGAGGAAAAAACATCTAAGGAAAGGAACCGTAAACCATGAGGAGCAAGCACGGGCTTCAAACTAGAGCGTAAAAGATTCTACTTATTTGGCGAACTAAGGGGATAGCTTTTCTTACAAAACTACAGTTTTGGGCATTCACCTCCCTTCTATTAGTGAACACTTCTGGAGAAAGATTTGCAATTTATAATGAGAAAATTTTTAGGCTATATAAAATTGAGACTCGGATCACAATTTCTTATTGCTGTTCTGTTATTGTTGTTGTCTGCCCCACTTTCTCTGGTCTTCTCGTGTGACAGGTGGCACAGGAATCACCTCCTTTGAATGGGAAATCCAGAGAAAGGATTAAGATAATCTACTCCCTGCCGTGCATAAAAAATTTAGGCCAAAAAATGCAGGTAAAAACCACAAGCAATTCTTGGTTAAGACGGGCCACCGGATTAACCAAAAGAATGACATTCCAGTATAGAGAACTACAAGTCCACGTTTAAATGAAACATATCATCATTGAAAGCCAGCAGAATGTCGGATGAGAATCTATTTAATGGCCATTATTGAAAGTGAGACAGATTTCAAAACAGAAAACATGGCAGTTCTCTGATCACAACTGAATTTTTTCATAAATGACATTACAAAGGAGTAAAAATACATGTGGGTTATATCTTCTTTAGAATGCCAAGTCCAAATAGTTACACACAACTTGGATTCAAACCCGAGAAACACATTGAACCTCTTGAGGACAAGCTTCTCTTACAAATTCCATCAATAATCTGGCCACAGTTTTAGGTTGTTCCACGTGAGGAAGGTGGCCGCAATTTGGTATCTGGCGTACCATTGCATTTGGGAGCTCACAGTGCAATCTCTGCATCACATTATTTTTAGGGGACACACAAAATCAACATGTTAAGCTTAGTTCCTAATGTATAACATCGACGTAAACTGAAAAAGACATCAATAGCAGGAAAGCCAAATAAATTGAGTTTGAGGTATAGTTCTTATCAGCAGGTTCTGATGCCTAAGGATAGACAGAAGATCCCATAATTTCCATGCTTCATTCCAATTTCTACATTTAACCGTAGCAGTATGTGAGGAGCTAACACTAACCACTGCCATCTTGCTGCTTATAATTTGGTCATCTTCACCCCAGATGATAAGTGTCCGCTGCTGGACCTGTAGAAATAAAAAGAAAAAACCTCATATTCTAGTGCTACTTAAATACTATATTCCGGTATTAGGTGGAAATGCGAAAGAACATCACATTTTCAAGGGCTTCAACCAGCTGTTCTTGCTGACCACTCAGAAAGAGAGAGGACAAGAGACATATAATGCATCAGACGACAGCAAAGGGTTATGAGAGTAATTGTAGTAAGAGGTGAGGTTGCATAAGCTTAATGATATGTTAGTGTTGTCATACGTTGTATACCGATAGATTGTTAAGTTTCACTATAACTCTCTTGCATTGCTCTTTTCCTTTGATTTTCCAGAAATTCTCCATATGGAAGATTCTTAGTTTTCCTGGCTTTCTCTTCCATTGCTCTTTTCCTTTGATTTTCCAGGGATTCTCAATTTAACCACATACTTGGTAGCTGAGTTAGGGTCCTCCTGATCCATGTTTGTCCCCACTCGTGCTTGTGAACTGAAGCATCTTGAAGATGATCCCATGAAGAATGGCCAAGGCATATAGAACACAATCCATAGGTCCATAAATCCATTGCTCAGTAACTTCCTGATTCCTTGTTCTAACAGAAACTTCTGAGAGTTCATTTACTTTGACTGCCAGATTCTCATAACCTACTATGTTTGTGCCCATGCTTTTGTGCTGCTGAAACTCCTGAGGATTGACATGCAGTTTCCCATTATTGCTTGCACAGAAAGCAAACCTTTCAGGAATTGAATGCAGGGTCATTTTGTTCTTTCCAAATTCGCTGAGGAGTAGAAGTTTTATAGAAACAGTAACAGTTTGCTACTTAGATTCAGAGAATTTCCAGCTATCTATTTTCCAGCATATGCATTATCACAGGACCAGAATGTCTTCCATTTTTCACCTGTTGTTCCAAATCTTTCGTTAGTTGTGTTGCCTAAGTTGGAAGAGCGCTTCTTGGAAATCTGCAGATTTGGTTAAGCGTGCCACCAATGAAGTAGTAGTTCACTTATGATTGCTGTGACATGTTGTTCAGATTGTTGTTACAGGAGTTCAGGGTCGACAGCAAAAAATTTCAAACCTAGCTCTTCATGCCATGGAAACACATACGATTGTTGTAACTTGTTCTATGGCGTCAAATTGTTGAAGTGATACAAGGATTGTATACAACGTTGTAACTATACATATCATCGCAGGATGTCCATGAAGATTAACTTCCAATTTCCTTTGGTTTTCTTTTTCATTTTTCCATTCCTTTTGATTTTGCAGGGAATTCCAAGTTTTAGCCACATCAAACGAGGCACAGTGAGAAGAGCTCCGAATTAGAATCAAACAGTCTGTCTTTGACGTGAAACAATTAACAAACCAGGCCATATGTAGAGGATTAACATTTTATGCAGGTTGGTAAATATGAATATTTAACTTTGACAGTACCTTCTCTATCTGAGCTCTGACATCATAACCACCGCTAATCATGAAATTAACACTTGCATCCTCCCACCAAGGATAAAGACAATGTAAACGGCCCACCTGGATGGATTTGAAACATAACGCACCACTTGGATCAAAACTACAACATTAGTACTGACAAGATTCCATGAGCAGAAACAACAGTGAATTGCATTTCAGACATAAGTTTAATTAGCCATACTTATGAGGAGAAAACACTCACATTCATCCAGTCAACGCTGGTGCTCAGTGGTAAGCCTTTGAATGCCACAACGTTAACATATAAGCGGAGGGGTACACTCTTCAATAAATAAATCTGATGAAAACAGAGTGTTTGTGTTTATAGTTCACTCTTGCATAGCAAAAGTCAAGGAGTCGTAGCTTGATCCAGCAGGAAGAAAGTAGATAACAGATGGTTGCAAGTTCTCTACAATGGTAGTTGGATTAAGTACCTACGTACCAACAAATTCTTTAAACATTTCTATTCTAAAGATCTATAGCATTCTAGTCTTTACATTTCCTTTGAAACATATGCAATGAGAAAACTTTTCAAATGACTTGCTTCAAAAGACCAAGACAAACTCTAAAAGGGAAAGATTAAGTTATGAAGTAAATATGTCGCATGTGTTTATAAGAGGAGAGGTCCTACAACAAATCATTGAACCGGGTAAAAAAGGAATAAGTAGTATGATTGCACATGGTATATAAGGTATATATAGTCTCTGTTAGATTGAGAGCAAGCCTTACTCCTGCATATGCTGCCGCTCTAGGTAGTTTTGCCAGGTCTCCAGTGCCTTGAGCATAAACACTTGCATCAATCAAGACCAACTTTTGTACCTGAAAAGACGAGAATAAGGGGATAATTAAGGAGTTGCATGGAAGTGAATATTCTTGTGAGGAGCATAATCACTTTGCAAGAAGCAATACATCAAGAATAGGAAATTGTTACTACTGAAAGATACTAACAGCCTCAGGATGAGTGACGGCAAAATCAATGGCGACAGCAGCACCAAGGCTGGGTCCAACCAATATGACAGGCCTTTGGATGTAGGATTTCCAGAACTGCAGTTAAATGTAAGAATGGGATGAATCCAAATGGGTGAAACAGTGTAGCCGGGTTAGTAATCACCAGAAGTACCTGGTATAAATGACGGCGCTTGGATGCAACATCACAGGGTGGGAGTGTTTCTGGTACAAGCACAGAAAATTAAGCAGATATATAGTTTGTATGTAATTGTTTAGTTAGTAGAGAATGGAGAAGGGAAAAGCAAATTAAAAAACATAATAAGGGAGAAAGGAAACCACCAGCTAAGTCAGAGAAACCCCATCCAAGAATATCAAAAGCCCAGGGCTCAAGACCAGCTTCCTCCAGCAAGGGAAGGGTGTATCTCCATTCCAAACAGGAGCTGATGAAACATATGGTGGAGTACTCTAAGGACAAGATGATGAATAATAATATCATTTGTTGGTTTTAATTCTTAATTTCCAATTGAATTACTGATAAATAAACACACATTCATACATAGTTAGTAGTTACTTATGTACAGTAAGACCTGTCAAAACCGTGGAGGAGAAGCAGAGGAGGAGATGTGTTGCTCTGTGCCAAAGGCCTCACGCAGCTACTCATTATGCAACCTTCTTCCTCCCCTAAGCTTACCTGCCAGTTGCACCACCTGGTTGATCAGTTAAACTTGTAACAGCAAAAACCAACACAAAATAATAGTAATAATAATAACTGTTTGTTTAATCACCGGCAGCCTCTCGATTCTGGTGGCCAGCTTCCTAGCATTTGAGTCCTTTATGTTTTGGACTTGTTTGGGTAGGAAGGAAGGAAATGCACAGCAGGAAACAGTGAAAGTATGTTTGTGGGTTTTGGGTTTTGGTGGAGGAGGAGCTGTCAGGCTCAGCCTCATCCTCATCATCATCTTACACTTCCTCTTAACTTCTGCTCTATCCTCTCAAATCTTCAAGCCCACACACACCGAGACCACATGACTTCTTCCTAAAACTAGAAGTGTGTTGTTCTCTTGTCCCCCTTTCAATTATTTTGGGATGTCTAATTATTTATTCCCTAAACCTTCCCCATAAACAAATTTATAAATTTATGAGCTTTATTTGATGACTTATAAGAGACATGCTTTTCTTTTACTAGTAATCCCAAGAACAACTATCCCTTGGAAAATTTTCCATAGTTTTGTATTAAATACCTATTCATAAGTTTGGATATTAAATGGATTAGTAAGTATAAACTATAAAGTGTAGTCTATAAATGAGTTTTAGTTGATTCTTACCATATAATCCATCTAATTATTTTGAGTCTATAAAGCTTAGAGGTTGTCCAATAAGTATTGCATATTATCGATCCATCTAATTTTGACTACTTGTTTGCTTATTTATTACGATTGACTATCTACGAGAATTGACATGTGTGTCAAAAGAGTTCACGTTATTTCAAACTTGTTTTTTTATAATTTTCCCAATTTCCAAATATTTTTCATTTTTTAAACTATTATTGATGATCTTTCTTTCCTCAAATTATTATTATTATCGATAAATTTCAAATTTTGATTTTATTTATTTATTCTCTACCGTTTTCGGGCTGACACATGTTAATAATTTTAGTTTTTTTTTTTCAATCTGTTATCCTTCTTTTCTCAAATTATTATTATTATCTTTAAATTTTGAGTTTTGATTTTAATTAATTTATTTTTAAATTATTATTGACTATTCCAAAGCTCGAAGCGCGGATTTTCAATACCCTATTATTAATTTGGTACTAATTTACCAATCATATAGTATTTACATGTGTATTAATCATATGTCTTGGGCTGCCAGGCAAAGATGCCACATAGGAGCATATGAGTGGTGCCACGCAAATTTAAAGGATAAGTGATGGCCCACCTTCAAAATTTCACCTGGCATCCCTGCTCGAGCAACTGCCCAAGACATACGATTGATACACATGTAAATACTTTGGGTATATAATTAAAAAGAAAAATTGAGGATCTCTATTTGAGAAAGCTATGATCAATTTTTTCTTTTTTTGACTCCTATCTTTCATAACATTCTTGTATATATAGATGATATCCTTCTTTTTTGGGAAAAAAAAAATGAGATAACCTAACAAACTTTGCTAGTGCAATTTCAACCATTTGAAACAGAATTGGGGTAAGTAAATGTATTGAACCTAGCGACGCACAATGTAGGTAGTACAAGTGAGAGGCGATACAATAACACCAAAACTCCACACTCAAAACAGTAAAGCAGCATGTGTGGCACCCTTTTTAAAGTTTAATTAATAATAATACTCCAAATTATCATAGAAACTATCCGGTAACGAAGAATGTTTCATTACTGGAATCTTAGGAAAATTATTAATTAACTCTTAAAAAAAAAGGGGAAAAAACTCAACCTGAAAGCAGCATAAGCAACTACGGAGAAAGAGCAATAATTAGAAGCTTAAGTATATTATATTGGATTTTTTTAATAATTATTTTACTTTCTGAAAACGCAAACCGAACAATCCAAGAAACTGCGAAACCCTCGCGTGAATCCTGATGTGTGTTACTGTTACTGTTCTTCGTCTTTTTTTATTTTTTTACTTTTAACCCAAAATGCCATCTTGTTTCCTTTGAGGGGGTCAGGACGACAAGGACAGCACCGTAATTCCATGGTCATTCTCCGTCCCCCATAAATACCCACCCAATTATAGGCTCTTCAGTTTTTCTTCATGGGAAAGAATTGAAAAGGGTTAAGAGGGCAAGAAATCTAAGAATCAAGAGAGAGAAAGAATTTAGTTGAAGTGTGGTTGTTTGTTATATTTCCTTTTTGTTTGTTTGTTCGTTTAGGGGTTTAGGAGAGGAGGAGAAACATGGATCCACAGCAGCAACAGAGAGCAGCGGCAGCACAACGCGGCGGTGCACCACCACCNTGTTTAATCACCGGCAGCCTCTCGATTCTGGTGGCCAGCTTCCTAGCATTTGAGTCCTTTATGTTTTGGACTTGTTTGGGTAGGAAGGAAGGAAATGCACAGCAGGAAACAGTGAAAGTATGTTTGTGGGTTTTGGGTTTTGGTGGAGGAGGAGCTGTCAGGCTCAGCCTCATCCTCATCATCATCTTACACTTCCTCTAACTTCTGCTCTATCCTCTCAACTCTTCAAGCCCACACACACCCAGACCACATGACTTCTTCCTAAAACTAGAAGTGTGTTGTTCTCTTGTCCCCCTTTCAATTATTTTGGGATGTCTAATTATTTATTCCCTAACCCTTCCCCATAAACAAATTTATAAATTTATGAGCTTTATTTGATGACTTATAAGAGACATGCTTTTCTTTTAGGGTTAAGCATCTTTTTGGGCCCCCTAGTTTTGCGTTTGTCCCGTTTGTGTACCTATGAGTTTTCCTGTCCTTTTTATGTACCCCGGGTTTGAAATTTGGCCCTTTTCTATACCTCGGGCAGCCCGGCCGATGACGTGGCAAGCTGCCCGGGCAGACCCGACACGTGTCAGACACTTATTGGTCCACGTCGACAAAAAAGTGGGGCCTACCTTATCCCACAGAATTTTATTTTCTGAAAAATCGAAAATTCTTTTTTCGATTTTTAAATACCTTACCGACTGGTTGGCCCAATTTTTTGCCGGTTCGCCTCGCCCTACCAGTTCAACCGTTTCTAAAACCCAATAGAAACCAGGTGGTAATTCATGAACTGACCCGTGATTTACAATCAATTACTACTTTCCTCATAAAATTAACAAAAAAATCTCCTTAATCTTTTCTTATGAACCATTATTATTTCTTTTTTAAAAAATAATTAATTTAACTCCGTATTCTAAATAGTTTCCTACCCCTTTTCCTTTTTTTTCTCTTTTCTTTCTTTTCTCTTTTTTTTTTCTCTTCTTCTTCCTCCCCACTCACCCGGCACCACGCTTCCCAATTTCCTCCATCTCCTCATAATTCGCCGCCTCCATCAAACCTTCGCAGTCACCAACCGCAACGAGTGAAGGAGGAAGAAGACTTTGAAGGCTCGTGCGAGCCACGCACTGGAGCCCCCCGACTCGACCTATGCGTGGACGCGCCTGGGAGTCGTCGTCGCTGCCTTTGCCCCCTCAACCCTCCTCCCTTCCTCATTTCTTCCGCTGTTTTCAGCTTGGTGTGGTGTCTAATCGGGTTGTTCTATCTGTGTGTGTATGGGTGTTGGTGGTGGTTTCGAGCTGGGTTGTTGTTGATGGCAGTGATAGTGACGGGTCTGCTCATGTACGGTGGTCGAGGCGGCAGTGGGGTCGTGTATGCTGGTTGCTGGTCGGATGTGGTTGGTGGACAACCAGCAGCGGAGATCCGGGTTCTCAGGTTTTATGTCCGGCAAAACAGATCTTTTTTCTTGAAATTGGGAGGGGTGGTGATGTTGGTTTGGATGGTGATTGGTGTTGGGTTTGGCTGTTGGCGGCGGCGGGGTCATGCTCGGCCAAGAACTGTTTTGATCTACCACCAGAAGAGAGAGAGGGAAGATCGAGGCGGCGGTGTGCGTGTCGCAGGAAGAGGAGAGGAGAGGAGATGAAGGAAGAGAAAAAAAAAAAGGGAAAAAGAGTGGGTGCCGGTGAGGTGTCGCGCCCCCACTAGCGCAACCGGCCAGGTGCCTAGAGCAACTAGGTGCGCCAATTGGGCACCCTCAGGCCTTGCAAGTGACCCGACAGAAGCTTATGGTCACAACTTTAAAATTTACTTAAGTAATACAATGGTTAATACCAACCACAGTGCCTTTACAAACACACGAGTTATATTCACAACAATATCATACAAAAATACTCGTTATGGTTTCTAAGCAACACATAAGCACAACCATCACTTGTTACAAAACCGTACAGCAAGGGCACTAGATCATAAGCCTACATCAGTTTGGCCTAAATAT
>JAKUCV010004596.1:0-29445 GCA_028386065.3 Turnera subulata
TACCTCCTTAGTTATTTTCCGGTGTGATTTTTCCGAGAAATTTCGAAACCCGAAAATACCAACTTAGTTCCGAAAAATTCACGGAAAAATCACGAGCGCGGGAAAACCTTCGGTTTCGAAAAACGACTCCCGATTTACCTTGAATTAATTACCCAAGATTAATTCAACAGTAAATTACGGTAAATAGACTTTTACAGTCTGGTAAAAATCCAAAATTTTTACCCGGGCTGTTACATACATAAATATTAATTGGTTTACCGCTTTTTATCTCCTTTCATTGGAAGTTTAACCACTTTTAGGGATAATATTGTCCAAAAACCAACAAACGCGGCTAACATTGTCATTCAGCAAGAGAGTGGAGTGCAGATATAAGATTGTGGAGTGCAAATATCGCCACCCAAAAAATTAAATATAAAATAAATAAAAAATTTATGATCTATCCCTTAAAACTTTACTACAGTGGCGGATCGAGGGGGCAAGCAGGGGCCAGACCCCCCCTAAATCTCGAATAAGTATATATATGGTAATAATATCACATGTAGTTAATGCTAGTTTGGTGGTGAGTTGCGTTCTAGTTCACATAGGTTGCGAGTTCGATCCGCAACTTCCACTATGGCAATAAAAAAACCCCATTTACAGTTAAAATCGATCTCGTACAAATGAGAACATTCCATTGTCTCTTACCCATCGTTACTTCACCCCTTCTTTTCCTCCCACCTTCACTTCCTCGTGCACCCTCTCCTCTCCCTCTCCACCACCAACCATGCACCATGGCCCTTAAGAAGTCCTACAGAGGGCTCTTATGGCAGTTTGAAGTCAATTGTTATTTGAAATTTCAATTGATTCCCTGTTGGCAGGAGCGGATATAGGGGGGAGTAAGGGGGGCCAGGCCCGCCCTAAAATTCTACTTAATATAATTATGGTAAGAGTATTACATTAAATGGCAAGGGCTTGGTGGTTGAGTGAGTGTTAGTTTTAGTGATAAACCCAGGTTCGAGTCACGCAATTGAATTTTTTTTAATCAATTTCCCATGTTTTCTTGGTAAAGCAAATTCAGTCCTTATAAATTTAAATAATGTTATGATTTGACCCCTCTTCAATTTTTCCGTACTTAGTTTGGCCCTTCCAAATTTTTTTAACAATAATTTGGCCCGCCCTAACTTTTTATTCTGGATCCGCCCCTGCCTGTTGGTTGATTTTTGGTTTTTGTGAGTTTGCGTTAACGAGCGTTATCGAGTTCTATGGAGTCGAACTTGAGTTGCAGGATGATTTACGAGCTCGAGCTTGACAATTTGTTTGACGAGTCGAGTCAAGCCTGGCACTACTCGTCTCGACTCGGCTCATTTACACCCTAATTTGTCATGAGGGAGGCGATACTTTCACTCCACAAGTACTCCTTTTGCCTTCCTTTTAGAAATAAACAATAATATTAATACCCTTATTTATTATATCTTTTTGTTTTTCTTCTCTCTATCTTCTACCCGTTATCATTCACTACTTCCTCATTTCTTTGCTAAAATATAGTGTCTTTGTAATAATGTCTTGTCTCTTGTCTCTTGTATGAGGAGAATAAATTGTTAAATCCAATCAAATATTGAAGCCTCTTATATTAAGAGGGGGAGTTTAGGCTGGACTCTTATGTTAATCTTTTGTTTTTATTTGTAAGATCGGTTGAATTGAGAATGAAATACTTATTTATATGGTTTCTTCAACATAGACTTCATCTTCATCCACTTGTTCTCTACTTTCTTAGGTTAAGCATGGCTTTTTGCGTTCATCTACTTGACACCTATTATGATTCTAATGACATGGGAAAAAATATGGGTTCCACTTTATTTCTTAAATACCTTAGTTTGTAGATCCTACAAATATTATCCACGCGACACCAATTGCATAATTGCAATGTGCCGGACTGCTTGTGGTATATAAAAGGGAGAACTGTGAAATTACTTGATAAATATAATGATTTAATGGTATTCTAGTTTTCCACTTCCATCTCTAATTATAATAATTCGAAAACTATGTATAATTATACTAAATAAAAAATTAGTAAAAACAAACAATTCTTCATTCTTTCCATATCTACTTCCAAACGTTATCTAGGGTTCCTCTACTTTTATCCAACAACCATCTGACTTTGCTCTAAGATGGTAATTCCGCACACACTCTCCATCCAAGTTCCTCGGGTAGGTGCTGCACAACAGATACATCCCATCACTCTGCTGGTATTTCCCTTAATGTATACATCGTCNAAGATATACCAAACCAAAAGACTCGACCCAAAACTGGTCCAAGACCAAAAAGACTTAAACAAAAATCCAATTTCCAATTTTATCTTTCCGAGCCCCGTCACGGATAAGCTAGGGTCGTACCAGGTTATCAACATGTTCCTGGTGCCAGATCAAAAAGAACCCGGGATCAACATCCCAATAACAAATCTCAGGGATCAACATCCCAATATCAATCTCAGGGATCAACATCCCAATATCAATCTCAGGGATCAACATCCCAGCAACAATCTCAGGGATCAACATCCCAACAACAATCTCAGGGATCAACATCCCAATCAAACCGGTATCAACATGCCCATCACAAGTAACCCAGATCATGGCCACCACAAAACAGTCTCAAACCATCCGGTCGTACCACTACTTATCACGTGACAATTATATTACCGTCATTAAAACCAAATCACAGGGATCAACATCCCTAACCAAAATACCGGGATAGACATCCCTATCCAAAATCAAGGATCGACATTCTTATCACAATTTATTAATTATTCCATTATACTCATGGTCAAGACACGAAAATAAATATTCAAACCCAATCAAAATACTGGGATAAACATCCCGACAACAATCAAGACCATGGGATTAACATCCCGAGACAAACCATAACAACACAATACTCAACAAATGCAATAATCCACAAAACAAAATAACCGAGTAATACAGGCACATACTGAAGAAAATCCATCCTCACCTTGGCCGATTACTCAACTCCGGAAACAATGACAGGTCCGACGCCGGCTCCTCGGGAAACTGCCCGATACCTAACCTATACCACAAATCAATATACACTCACATAAATGCACATAATCGGTATACTATGATGCCAATACTACGATATATACCCATCCCGGTTCATATTCTTTATTATTATCTTTTACTGAAAATATTTACCGTATGTATTTCCGAATATAATTTTGGTACCATACTTTAATTAAAACTCTCCTTAAAATATATATATTGAATAATTATACTTTTTCTTCCAAAATAATAACAATATAATTTTCCTAGAAATTATATCATATATATGTGTTTTCCCAAAATTGTTTCCATAATATATATTACTTACCAATAATAATTATCAAATATTATTATATTAGGAAACCATACTTCAAGAAATATAATTATATAAACTTTATTTTCTGAAAATAAATACGAATTATAAATATATATATATATATATATTTTCTAAAGACAAAATACTTTTCCAAATCATTATATATCAACATAATAATTTATTTTTTAGAAATATTGATTATGTATACTATATATATATATTTCCAAAATTATTCCCATAATTAATTATATACCAGTGAAAATAAATATATATATCTGTATTTATTTATTTATTTATTATTTATTATTTATTATTTATTATTTTTTTATTTTCGGACTGGGCCAAATAGTGTCAACCCAACCCACTGCACAGGCCAATCCAAGCCCATGCAGCAGGCCCAGGTGACCAGCCCAATCAACCCAGCCCACAAGCACCAAACCCCTCAGCAAAACCCAACCCAAACCATAAGCCCAAGTTTAACAAAACCCAAACTAAAACCCATATGCCAAACGGTCAACCCGACCCATCAACACCAACCCGTGGCAGAACCGGGTTGTCAACCATTCGGTCGCTGCTCACCTCGGTTGCAGCGACGGCGGGGCGAAGGCGGCGGGGCGAAGGCGGTCACGGTGAGGAGGCGAGGGAGGCGTGCTGAGGTGCAGGTGTGCGGCGTCGTCGGCTGCAGCAGGGCGGCGCTTCGGGGCGGCGGTGTCGCGTCGAGGCGGGAAGACGAGGAAGGAAGGCTGCAACAACGAGCAGCGAGAAGGGAGGGAGGCTCGGCAGGGCGGCGGCGCGGCAGAGGAAGAAGGGAAGGAGATGATGGTGGCGGCCGGCCGGCATGGCTCCTCCTCCTCCTCCTTCTTTTCTTTTTTCTTTCCCTTCCATTTTCCCGAGTCCCACTTCTTTTCCTTCTCTTCTCTTTTTTTTTTCTCACTCATTTTCTTTCTATTTTTTTTTCAGTTTCAGTTTCCTTTTTTTTCTTCATTTTTTTTTTCTCTCCCTCTCTCTTTTTTCTTTCTTCTTCTTCTTTCTTTTTTTTCTCTCCTTTTTTTCTCTCTTCTGCTTCTTCACTGGTCTTTAAACTGTTTTTTTTTTCCACTATACCACATGTGAACCAATAATGCGAGTGGGTCTGATCCGGACCAGAAAATAACTGATACCCCCTTAGTTATTTTCCGGTGTGATTTTCCGAGAAATTCCGAAACCCGAAAAATACCAACTTAGTTTCGAAAAATCCACTGAAAAATCACGAGCGTGGGAAAACTCTCTGTTTCGAAAAACGACTCCCGATTTACCTTGAATTAATTACCTAAGATTAATTCAACAGTAAATCACGGTAAAAAGACTTCTACAGTCCTGGTAAAAATCAAAAATTTTACCCGGGCTGTTACATTAAGTCATATCCATTCCAAAGCCAAATTACAGGATTCGACATCCCAAACCCAAAACCAAAGACACGACTCACTTATTAACTTTTTGAATTTTAATATCAGGGCCCCGTCACTAGACAAGCTAGGGTCGTACCTGGTTATTAACTAATTCCGGATACCAGGCCAAACAAACCCGGGATCAATATCCCAATAACATAACCAATCCGGGATCAACATCCCAATATCCATATCAAACCGAGATCAACATCCCATAACCAAGAAACCGGTCATGACACCACAGAGCTAGCCTCTAACCATCTAGTCGTACCACTACTTTCCGCGTGACAGCAAAATCGTCATCTCAAACCAACTTCCAATTTCCATTTTCTTTTTTCCAATTATCCATATCACAGTTTATTCCAATTATCCCATCACAACAAAGTCTATCGACAATAATCACAATATCCATAACAGTCAAACAATTATCCAACCGCCTATTAACTCAAGTTATACAATAGACCAATCCATCAACAGTCTCATAATATCAATTACTCACAGTCCAACATCAATCACAACATAGTATCCAAGAAACCAATAACAGTCTACACAGCGGTTCAATCAAGCAGAACAATATCAACGAATCACACACAGAACCAACATCAACAAATCCATATCATCAAGTATCCAATAATAATATATATCATCATAATTTCCAATATTCATTTTCTCAAGTTATTCAACTTTCCATTATCACAAGTTAATCCACAGACCTAACCAATCAACAATCTCATAACACCAATTATTCACAATTAACAGTTCAACAATTAACCACAGTATCCACAAGACCAACAACACAGTCCAACAATAGCAACAACAATAACCATAGCAGTCAAATAACTAACAATGATCATCTCAGCAGTTCAATCAAACAACAAATCGCACACAGTATTACAGGCAAACAACAAATCGCCCAACAGATTCCAAGTCCGGTTCCTCAAGAAACTGCTCGTTACCAATTCCTATATCAAACAATAATATATGCACACATAAGATGATATGCAGATGCCAGACTAATACTGTAAGCCGTAAAATAAATACTGAACCAACTCGGTACTCCCCCAGGTTATTTCCATTATCATCATAATTCACCATTTATTTTCAAGTGTCAAAATAATACCATACCTATACTTATACCCGGATATTATTCCGGTATAATATTTACTTTGATAATACCCTTTCCATATTTATTTCTTCAAAATAATTATTTTATAAAATATATATTTTCCCAAAATAATTATATACCTTATATAATATTCTTTTCCCAAAATATTATTTCCACCAATTATTTTTATTTTCCAAGTTATTCCAGAGTTATATATTTTTCTAGTTTTCCAGATTATATTTTCTTTTTTTTTTAAACTGGACTGGGTAAAATAGTACTAGCCCAGACCATGCACAGTGCCAAGCCCAGGCCCCAACCAGGAGCCTGACTCAGGCCCACGCGCAGGCCTGGAACCAGACCCAACAGCCCAGCCCAATCACGTGACAATCCAACTCAGCTCGGCCCAGCCCAAACCAACCTGAAACCCGGGTCAACCTGACCCGTGACCCTCCATCCGGGTCGTCTTCAACCCAATTCTACTCACCTTCGACGACGACGGCACGGGACGAGCAGGCGTGGCGGCGCGACGCAAAGGGGGAGGGAGGCGACGAGGAAGAGGGAAGACGGCATCGCGGCAGATGGAGAACGGTGGTGGTCCGTGCAGAAGGTCGGGTCATCGGCTGCAACAGGACGACACTTTGGGCGGCGGCGCATCTTACTCGGACTGCTGCTGGTCGTCGCGCACAAGGATGACGGCGGCAGGTTGGGACGGAAGGGAGAGGAGGAAGGGATGATGGCGAGCGCTGGTGGTGGCGGTTTGGTGAGGCTTGGCCGGTGGTGTGTGGTGGAGGTTGGTGGCTCACAGCCACGGGTTGGAGAAGAAGGGGAAGGAGGTGAAGATGTGGCGTGTGGTGTTGTGTGTGTTGTGTTGTTTTTTTTTGTTTTTTGTTTTCTTTTTTTTTCAAACTCTGGTTTCAAAGAAAGAAACTGGGCAGAGGTGATTGTAGGAAGAAGAAGAGAAATGGTGAGGAGGTGTACTGGGAAGGCAAGAAATCACAGGGTTAAAAGGTGTGCATGGGTTGGTGAGACAGGAAGAGAAAAAAAAAGCAGGCACGGGCGACACAGGAAGAAGGCGGCGCAGTCCTCAATTATGCAGGTAAGCCGTGTACCGTCCGGACTAGAAAATAACTGATATACCTCCTTAGTTATATTTCTGGTGTGAATTCCTGATGATTTCGGGACCCGAAAAATACCAACTTAGGTCCGAAAAATCCACCAAAAAATCCCGAGCGCGGGAAAAACCTCGGTTACAAAAAACGATGCTCAATTTACCTTGAATTAATTACCCAAGATTAATTCATTCGGTAAATCACTGTAAAAAGACTTTTACAGTCCCGGTAAAAATACCAAATTTTTACCCGGGCTGTTACATGTTCGGATCCACTTGACACGTGTCATGATTCTAGTGGCATGGTAAATTGTATAGGCCTCTCATACACCTAGGTTTCACATTTGAATTGTATACTTCGGAGTTTTTGTTTCCCGTTTATCTATCCCGAGTTACAATTTTTATCAATTTTATGTACCTGAGGCTCCCTCGGGTTAAACCAATTTGAGGTTCAACCAGTTTGTTAGCGGAAAGTACCGATGCATGCATGACGCGTGGACGCATCTAGGCGGCTGGAATTTTTTAATTTTTTTTAAAATAATAATATGGAGATGAAGATTTGACAAAGATAAAAAAAAAAAAACTTACATCTCCTTTTGTCATTAATTTTTTATTTTTCTTATCAGTTTTCAACTTTTTTATATTTTTTGAAACACTCATCTTCCTCTCTTTATTAACTTTTCTTTTTTATTTTAATTTAAAGAAATACTCTTCTTTTCTCCAATAAGAGGAAGATGATTATTTTAAAAAAATAAAGAAAAAAACATAAAAAATTAAAAACATAAAAAATATTATTCTTCCTCTTTTTATTATTTTTATTATTTTCATCATTTTTTATATTTTGTTCATCTTTAATTTTTTTTTTAAAAAATACTCTTCTTCCAAACTCATTATTTTATAAAGAAGAAAAAGAGTGTTTCTTTTCTCTTTTTTTATTTTTTAATATTTTTGTCTTTAATTTTAAAAAATCATCATATCCTCCTTATTATTTTTCTAAAAAATTAAAGAATCATTTTGAACTACCTTGATGAGGCCACATGTCATTCATCGACACCATCTATTAACGAACCATTTGAACCTCAAATTGGTTCAATTCAAGGTGTTAAAATTTTAAAATAACATAGATGAGGCATCAAAATAAGAATTTTTTTAATTGATGTACCAATTTATTTTAAAAACAAAGTTCAGATAGGAAAAATGTATTTAGCCCCTTATTTGTCCCAATCCTTCTACGTACACTGAGTTCCAATTTTTATACCTTTTGTATATTTGGGGTCGTCCGGGAGATGATGTAACTTTCTATTCGAGTCCACTTGATACGTATCATGATTTTAGTGGCATAGGAAGTAGCTTGGGTCTCACTTTATTCTTTAAATATCCTATTCAGCAAGTCTAACAAATATATTTATTTGATATCGGCTAATGGGCCATCATCACCCAAGCTGCCTAAGGTGAAAAAAAAGTAAAATTAAACATGTAAAATTTACAAAATATTTGTTTTTTGTAATATTATAAGATATTTAAATTTTTTATACTATTTTTGTGTTTATTTATATTTGTTAGTAATTATAAAATATTTTAATTTTTTATACTATTTTTATGTATATTTTTCTATCATATTAGGAAAAAAGAAAAAAAATCAAAAATAAGAAAATATGAAAAAAAATTATAACTTGATAAAAATTTACATTGCTATGAATTTATAAAAAATATTTATTTGTGTACATTACTTAAAAATGCTTAAAAATTATAATTCAAAAATTATATTTTAAAAAAAGACAAATGCTAGCCACGGTCGGTTCCACGGGCGGTGAACTAGTTTCAATCTTAATTTATTTACCTTTTCTAGGAGTGGTTCCACAGGTGATTGAATCGGATGTAAGGGACCTCCTCTAGACACTTTTAGAATCGCTCATGTGCTTTCTCTTTGTCAAACATGGAAATACTCTCCTCTGTAGTTATTCTCAACTACTGTGTAAATCAGTTTTTTTTCACAAATTGTTAGAAAATAATTTCAAACATGAGAAAATGATGAACGGGAGAAAGGAATAAGCATACATTAGTATTATCAATAACATGACGGTAATTTGGACAAGTTTCAATTGGATTGTTTTTCCATTCAATTCTTTCTGGATGACAAGATGCACTCTTGATTTCAGTTGCGAATCTATTATCATCTTCCAAGCGTGACCTAATCGAAAACAAGAGCTAAAAAGTCAGTAATAAACATCTCAAAATCTTAAGAACGAACAAATTTCAAGATCAACTCTAATCTAATGCAAAAGAAAAACAGTTTGATACGACTGGAACAAAAAACAATAGTCTAGAGGATGATGCTCAACGATGTAAAAGGCAAAGACATAAAGCTAACAAACGGTTACAGGCAATAGGTGGAAATTCTTCCCTTGCCAACTTCCCATCTAACGAAAACATCAAAAGTAGGTTTAATGCAAGAACATAAGAGAAAGATGGGTACTTTAACTTATAACCCAGACATGGAAGAACAGTGATGAATCAAAGGATGAGATTTTGACTTGTTTGGCTTTTCTCTGATTCTCTATTTTTCTTTTGTACGAGACAGATTAGGGATGGATTTGTAATTGTTAAGGGATTTTAATATTGGTATAATATTGTAAAAAACAAAAGAATTAGGTATTTTTTATGATTATTAACTTTATAGAACATATTTGTAAATAAAATTTTTAAAAATTCTTGTAAATTTAAGTGTTATGATATTATTGGTCCACTTCAGCTTGGGTTTGGTACCCTAAACATAGCCCTGGTACCATAGCAATCCCCAAAAAAAATATGGTGGGTTGTTCCAAGATATCATTGAAAGAAAAAAAAAAATGGCCACCCATTCACCTAGGTTTCACATTTGTGTTGTATATTTGGAAGTTTTTGTTTCCGTTTATCTATCCCGAGTTGCAATTTATCCATTTTATGTTCAGGAGGCTGCCAGGATGATGACATGACTATCTGTTCGGATCCACTTGACATGTGTCATGATTCTAGTGGCATGGTAAATTGTATATGTTCCACTTTATTTCTTAAATACCCTCCCATAGTTATCAGACAAACACGCAAGGGGAGACCTTTCTCAAGACCTTTCTCAAGCCCAGGTCACAGGGCGATTTCTGTCCCAAGCCTCTCTAGTGCACTTATCTTAATAACCATGGAAGTATCGTAACAAGAATAACTCATAAGAAGATTATCGTGACTAGAAGATGAGAACTTTGGAGAATAGAGAGATTTTTTTCTTAGAAACTCATTGTTCATTCACAAATGAGGAAACTCGGAAAATCCCGGTTGCCCTCCTTACAACTTGAGAACCCTATTTATAGAGGCTGGAGGTCTTTTCCAACTACACAAAGGAGGGGTATTGATTCGACACCGTTCCAGTGTCGTATCAAGTTACATGTCGTAGGAATAGAGTCATACTTCTGAGATATAAATAGGTCTGGGGAATATTGTAAAGGACAGTTTTTGATCTGGTTAATAGAATTCCTTTTTCTCAATTATTTAGAACCCTATTGCCTTTTAATCTTCCTTCAATTCCTTACTTTCCACGATACAACTGATTCAGTTGTATCATAGACGCACAGGAGGAGCGAAAACACACCGAGACGCACAAGTGGAGACGGAAGAAGAAGGGGATGCTAACGAGCAGAGCATAGAAGTTTCAGGAACAGAATTGTTGGAATGAAATAAGAAGAGAAAGCTAAAGACTGTTTTGGGTTCAAAAGAAATTGATGGATAGACTCTGCGACTGAGGTGGCCAAGGAAATTGATGCAAACGCTGTTGTAAACAACTCGACTATTGAAACATAGTTGGAAAAGGCTTGCTAGGATTGTACACAGTTGGTTTACCAACCCACAGCTGCAGATTTAGAAAGGAGTAAGGAAATGAAGAGGTGGGCAGAGGATGTGCTATCCAAAGATCAATTGGAAGACAGTCTTGCCATAATTCAACTGGGTGGCTATTGTTTTTGCAATTTAGTGTTTTCTTCTCTTGAATGTGACTTGTATGTAGATTGCTAAATCCGTAATTTCCGTAAAAGAAGAGAAGGTAATAATTATAAGAATAGGATGATGCAGTTCTTTCTTTATTTGGTATCACTTTGACAGGCAATGTTGATGTAGCCATACTGCTAGATTCTACGGATAGTGGTGGTGGTCATCTGGATTCTTAATTGTTTTAGGCAGTTCTTTTTGGCTAGTCTATGACAGACTACTTGTATGATGTTTGTTATTCTTGTTTAAGAAGATGAAAAAAGTAATGGCTGATCATTGGCCCTTCTAAAATCACGTTTCCTTGTAGACGCTAATTATGTCAGAGTTGAAACATCTCGTGGACAATTACTTTATGATAATAGATAAATCTGCTTTTAAATTGGAAAAGGAAGAAAAAAAGGGGCTTATGGTACAAAGTTTGCACACGGGATCATGTTGGTTTGTCTTGTATACAGGAAGGATGAAAACTACAAGAGAACGGTATATGCTTGCTTCATTCAAGGAGTTTACCTGCTTGAACTTGACAGACAGGAAAAAAGAACAGCAGAAAATGCCCTTGCTCCAAACTGGTGGATCAGATTCAAGTACAAGTTGGCTCAAACCTTGATTGATGAAAGGGATGGATCAACTTTTGGTGCAGTACTAGAATGGGATCGATGTGCTGCTCTTGCTGACATGATACTAGTAAGACCTACTGGAGCCCCCAAGGCTGTTTTAGCACTTCGGGGGACATTACTAAAGAGCCCAACAATCAGAAGGGATATTGAGGACGACCTCCGGTTTCTAGCCTGGGAAAGCTTGAAGGGTTCCGTCAGATTCAAAGTGGCACTGGACGCACTAAAATCAGCTGCTCAAACGTACGGAAGCAGCAATGTATGTATTGCAGGTCATTCCTTGGGGGCTGGCTTTGCTCTTCAAGTTGGTAAAGCATTAGCTAAAGATTGGATCTTTGTGGAGGCTCATCTGTTTAACCTGCCTTCTATTTCCATAGCAATGAGCTTAAGAAATATGGGAGGGAAGGCTGGGTTTGTTTGGAACAGTGTTAAGTCTATGCTTCCATCTGGTGGTGAAGCTGAGTCCAGAAGGGATATTGATGAGAAGACACCAAATGCAGGATTCAGGAACTAGCAAGAGAATCACCCTCTTTTATCCAACAACCATCTGCCTTTATCCTCCCCTCTTCTCGGGGTGGTAGGAACGGAAGGATTTTGCTCTCAGTTCCAATTGCCCTCAGCAATTTGGTTCTGCTAGTGTTTCAGTAGCTTCTTCTATCCACTGTTTCATTTGTAGTTTCTGGCATATAGTTTTTTTTTTTTGGGAAAAAATCAAATATGTAAATTAGATAGCATGCATTTCCACTTAATAATCAAAAAAATTATTGAACAAGTGTCCAGAATGAAAGGTAGTAAAACTGAAGGTGGGTATGCACTAGGAAAAAAAAACCACAATGAATTGTACAACTGGTGACAACAAAGATCCTTTCACATTAGGGAATATGCAAGAACTAAGAAAAAACCCTACAGCTTAAAAAATAATGACAATAATCAAAGATCCACTGCAATGTTATTTCAACCACTAAATTACCATCATTTCCCCACAGCCATCTCAACTATTCTCAAATGGAGATAAGCATCATTAGATTAGAGATGTAGCAACAGCTCTATAATGGTGGCACCTGTTGAGAATCCCCTACCCTCCTTGAGGAATTAAGTTGCAATTGATATATCCCAGGGAAGAAGCAGCCCTTGTATTATAACATTGTACACCAACTGTCCAGTGAGCAGCCATCCTCTTCCGTTTTAAAGAAACGTTATACGCTTCAAGGGATACTCTTTCCTGTAAACTCAATTCATCATTATGCAACATGTCCAGGCATCTGGTCGCAAGCATTTCAGATATGGAGAGTCAAACAGTTCTTCGGTATGTCTAGGAAATTCTGATTTTTCAGACACCACAAATAAGGATACTATAGCACTATATTAGGATCATGTTGCTTTCGAGTCATCGGTAAACCAATCACAAAATCCATGATGATCATCTCCCACTTCCACTCCGGTACTGTCAACGATCTCATCTTTCCTGCTGGGGCCTGATGTTCAGCTTTCACTTGTTGGCAAGTAAGACATCTTGCAACATACTTGGCTACGTCCTTCTTCATACGAGGCCACCAGAAATGGCTCTTCAAGTTCTGATACATCTTGGTGCTACCAGGATGCATCGCATGTGGCGTCATATGACCTTCATCCAGAATCTGACTACGCAGATTACTGACATTGGGTACACATACCCGTTTCCCAATCATCAGTGCACCATCATCAGCTATAGAAAACTTGACTTCCTTTCCGCTCCTTACTCCTTCCTTTAGCTTGTCCAGGTCGGGATCTCCATCTTGTAACTCCACTATCCATCCTCTTAGGTTGGACTTGACACTCATGTGTGCCAGCAAGGCTCCTGTATCATCCACAGTAAAACCAACTCCCAGCTTCCTTAACTCGATAAGCGAGAACATCGAGTAACTAGTAGAAGCATCCTCTGGCTGTCTCTGACTCAAGGCATCAGCTACCACATTAGCCTTCCCTGGGTGATACTCGATAGTACAATCATAATCATTAAGCAACTCAACCCAATGTCTCTGTCGTAGGTTAAGCTCTTTCTGAGTCATGGTGTACTTAAGACTTTTGTGGTCGGTGAAGATTCGACACTTCTCTCCAAATAAGTTGTGTCTCCAAATCTTTAGAGCCGAGATCACAGCTGCCATCTCAAGATCATGCATCAGATAATTCTTCTCATGAGCCCTCAACTGCCTAGAGGCGTAGGCAATCACTCTTCCTTCCTGCATCAGCACGGCTCCTAAACTAAGTCCCGATGCATCACAAACAACACATACTCAACTCTAGGCTTCAGTACTGTCAGAACTGGTGCCGTGGTCAGCTTCTTTTTAAGCTCTTCAAAACTCTGCTAACATGCTGGGCTCCAAACAAATGTCTGTTCTTTCCTTAATAGCTTGGTCATGGGACTAGCTATCAAAGAAAAAACTTCGATGAACCTCCGATATTATCCTGCAAGTCCAAGAAAATTTCTGACTTCGGACACATTCTTAGGTGGTTCCCACTCCAACATGGCCTTCACTTTGGCAGGGTCAACCTTTATTCCACCCCCGCCTACCACATGTCCGAGGAAGGAAACTTCTCCAAGCCAAAATTCACACTTACTGAATTTGGCATACAACTGCTTCTCCCGTAACCTGTGAAGTACTATCCTCAAATGCTCTTCGTGCTCTTCCTTGCTCTTGGAGTAGATGAGGATATCATCGATGAAGACCACAACAAACTTATACAAAAACTCGTTCAAAACCAAGTGCATCAAGCACATGAACACTCTGGTGCATTGGTACACCTTGGTGCGGAATGCAGTCTTCGGTATGTCCTTGTGATACCCTAGGTACACCTTGGTGCCTAGAGGGACACTCATACGATGAGAGTCGGGTACTTATCCTTCGAGGATGCTCATGTAGGTTATGATGGTATGGGTTTAGGCTCGGTAATATGTGCTAGTGTCAAAGTGTGGGCAATGGTGCACATTGGCTTGGCCTAGTGTGTGCAAATGGGTTCGTGGTGACCCGATGGCACAGATGGCCTGTTTAGGGTTACCGAGTACTCGACCTATATAATCGGTTGATAAAGGTTGGATTATGTTGGTAATGTATAGGTGCAATTAGTGCATTGGAGCCAAATTGCCCAAGGGAGAAACCCGTTGGCTCGAGTTGGCACAAAATAGTGCACAACGGGGGCACCGGGTGTCCGTCGGTGCACAATTGGGCTCGATGAGGGTAAATACGTAATTTGCCAAATCGCCCAATCAGAGTTAGATGTGGGCTCGGGAATAAGCTGCTGGAGGTCTCGGGTGTGCAAGCAAGTAGGTTGGATGTCACAAATCAGTTGGTTGGAAAATAAGCACGAGGTGGCACGTGCTTGTGCAAGTGGCACACTTTGGGCAAGAGGTGGCAAGTGGGTGCTCACTCACCTACTTGCCAATGCATTAAGAAGGTGAAGCAGGCACCTCTCACCCATATCTCTAGAACCAAATTCGTGCTCAGCTTGGAGAGGAGAGAGAAAGAGAGAAAGGGAGAAAAGAGGGGAAAGGTTGAGAGTGAGCCTAAGGGGTTCTGCTCTCGGGCATACTGACTCCTAGCCACTAAAATGAGGATTCCGGCAAAAAAACCGATTAGAATTGATTGAAACCAAAGCATATGATTAGCTAATATCCATAGCTTTCATATGGCACCGAGTTTGTGGGATTTGGAGCTGAACTGGGCGAGTTATGCTCTCTCAAAGAGGACTGGTCTGCAGCAGTCTTGCTGCTTGACCCAGTCTTGGTTTTGAAGGCATGTCTCGAGCTACAGACCTCGTATTGGGTTGTTCTTGGTGGCTCTGGAAAGATAAGATGCAGGGCTACAACTCGTATGTTGAAGCCCGAAGTTGTTTCATCCTGTAGAAGCCTTGTATTTCGTGGTGAACCTTCTATTGGTGCAGTGCTGTTTCTGCCCGGGTTAGTGTTAGGATGGGCTCTATGATCTCAGGATGTCCAAGGGCTCTAAAAGGAAGGAATGACTGGCGTTCTTGTGCCAAATTTCTAGGTAAGTAGATGATGCGTACTTGTGATAGTTGCTATTGTGTGCTGGCTGGGCAGATGGCCAAATTGCTTGGTTGGCTTGCTATTAGTACCTCTGGTGCATGTGTTATTGATTATTGACACTTATGGTTGGCTTGCTGGTTGTGCCCAAGGGGCTGTGCATCATTTGCATTTGCATCATTGTATTTATGGAGATCGTTGGCCAATGGATCATCTGGGTAGTGCAAGTGGGGCTTGTACGTACCGAGAGATTGGTGGGCACTTGTGATGTGCGCCACATGACAGGTTATGGAACCTTGCGGAGGATATTTCCCGCTTGGTATTATTGACAGGTTAGGTCATTGCGGTGTGGGATCCGCTTGGCCAAAGGGTGGTGCTACGAAGGGCGCTGTGTGTGCCTCGGTAGCAAGCCATATGCACATTGTTGGCTATTCGGTTATGCCTCGTACGTGGGGTTATGGGATTCGTTTGTGCATGTGTGTTGGGCTGCCAAGACATGCAAGTAGGCCCGGAGTACATCATTTGGCTTACCCGTGGGCTTGATCACAGAGGACCGGATACCTTGCTGATTGGTGGCATGTTTGCTATGCATTGCATGCTTTGGGTGCTTATTGCTTGCGTGCACATTTGCTTACTGAGTTTATACTCACCCCCATATCTCCCTTTGCCTTGCAGGTGCGAGATTGAGTGTACGGGCAGTAGGTCGATGGGTATAGCCGAGTCGGTTTCCTGTAACTAATCCATTGTATTGTGTATTCACTAAAGAGATTATGTTTTGGGATATAAGAGTTAGTGCCCCTTGTAGCATAAATTTTATAACATTAGTGGATATTGAGTTTTGATACAATTAGTATTTGTGTGTTGCCTTTGCTTTTGATTATTTGCTACCGATTACACTGCGCATGTTCAGAGTTAGTAACCCGCTAGGTAGAGGCGGCGAACTTCTCTAAGGACGATAATAGGCCTTGGGGTACCTTGTGGCACGATGTGGGTGCACACGGTACCTGGCCGGTCGCGCTTAGGCAGGGGCGTGATAGAATGGTAGCGGAGCATAGTTATAAAATTTTGCTAAGGGGCATAGGCTGATGAGTCTTGGCTAGTACCCATCGAGTTAGAGGTTGGGGTCTGAAGAGACTTGTGTCTTATATGTGTTGTTTGTGTTTTATATGTTGTTGTGTTTTTATGTTTGCCTGATGTGCAGATCGGGAATCCGTGGACATGCTATGATGGCATGGAGAGGTTGGGAATAAGGTACTAAACGAAAAGTAAGTAATGGTGTTGGGGATTTGGAAATGTGTAAAGCATGGTGGATAATATTGCAGAACCTGAGGATGAACAAGGTATGAGGGAAAATGGTTGTGATTGTGGAGTTTTGGTTTACAACTTGTAGTAAAGGATGCATAATGTTTTTATTGTAATTTAAAGTGTTACGAGTGGAAGCACATGGAGGGAAGGTTTATGAATGGTCTGGACAAATACCACATGTGAGGGTATTTGAATTGGTTTGGGTTACTTTGCGATATGTGTGAAGTACTACAGCTTTCTGTGAGGTATAAGCGGAGTGACGCTGTGGAAGCATGATTCGCTTATTTGGGATACTATTGGCATGTTGCAGTGCTGTTGATGGGCAGTTGGCATGCTGCAACGTTGTTGGTGTACCAATTGGTGCAATTGGTGTTCATATGGCCGCAGCCAATCAAGAGTTGCCAATTATCAGGGAAATTCTGGCCTAGTTAGGGCAATAGGCTCGGTTGGCCGACTAGTGCTCGATTATGCGTACTAGTATACGAGTAGAGCATTTTGAGGTTCGGTTGGGACAGATGGCCTTGTTAGTCAATTGGTATAGTGGCTTGCGGGTAGCATATTTTGTGGCCAGATGGGATAATTGGCCTTGACGGCCAATTGGCATGGTTAAGTGCTGGAAGTGCACCATTATGGGGTGAACAAGAGAAAGGAGGTATTAGTGATGAGAGAATGAGCATATGGATTATGGTAACTTAATGAGCTATATATCGTGTTGAAGAGTTATGGGAGGAACTTGTACGGTTACATTTGGAAGGTTAGCAGTACATTGCACTATTTTAATTACTTTTACTATGTGACCACAATTTATAATGTTTTGAAAGAAATATGCAAGTACTGTTTAGCCTATCCATCTATACCGTGGCAAGAAATGCTAGGTAGTGGATAGAACTATAATCTATAAGATTCCGATTGAATCGTCAAGGTATGTGAAACGGGTTAATGTGATATATGATCATAAGGATATATGAGGATTGTACATTTGGATTGTACATTATAAGTATCAAATGTGGGAGACATTAAGGAGTTGAGGTTGAACTCGAGAATGAATTTCGAGGCTATCGGATTGGAGATACATTTGATTGAGTTATGAGCAGAGTAGCACAGTTGAGATATATTGAAAGTAATGAGGAATAATGGGATAGCATATGAGCATATTCGGGAAGATGATTGAGAGTTACATTAACGGGTTAACGTTATCTATAAGGATACAGTAACATCTGAATTTCGCGGACGAAATTCTTGAAGAAGGGGATGATGTGATACCCCAGGTACACCTTGGTGCCTAGAGGGACACTCATACGATGAGAGTCGAGTACTTATCCTTCGAGGATGCTCGTGTAGGTTATGATGGTGTGGGTTTAGGCTCGGTAATATGTGCTAGTGTCAGAGTGTGGGCAATGGTGCACAGTGGCTTGGCCTAGTGTGCGCAAATGGGTTCGTGGTGACCCGATGGAACGGATGGCCTGTTTAGGGTTACCGAGTACTCGACCTATATAATCGGTTGATAAAGGTTGGATTATGTTGGTAATTTATAGGTGCAATTAGTGCATTGGAGCCAAATTGCCCAAGGGAGAAACCCGTTGGCTCGAGTTGGCACGAAATGGTGCACAACGGGGGCACCGGGTGTCCGTCGGTGCACAATTGGGCTCGATGAGGGTAAATAAGCAATTTGCCAAATCGCCCAATCAGAGTTAGACGTGTGGCTCGGGAATAAGCTGCTGGAGGTCTCGGGCGTGCAAGCAAGTAGGTTGGATGTCACAAATCAGTTGGTTGGAAAATAAGCACGAGGTGGCACGTGCTTGTGCAAGTGGCACACTTTGGGCAAGAGGTAGCAAGTGGGTGCTCACTCACCTACTTGCCTAAGAAGGTGAATCAGGCACCTCTCACCCATATCTCTAGAACCAAATTCGTGCTCAGCCTGGAGAGGAGAAAGAAAGAGAGAAAGAGAGAAAAGAGGGGAAAGGTTGAGAGTGAGCCTAAGGGGTTCTGCTCTCGGGCTAGCTAACCCCTAGCCACTAAAATGAGGATTCCGGCCAAAAAAACCGGTTATAATTGAGTGAAACCAAAACATATGATTAGCTAATATCCATAGCTTTCATATGGCACCGAGTTTGTGGGATTTGGAGCTGAACTGGGCGAGTTATGCTCTCTCAAAGAGGACTGGTCTGCAGCAGTCCTGCTGCTTGACCTAGTCTTGCTTTTAAAGGGATATCTGGAGCTACAGACCTCGGATTAGGGTGTTCTTTGTGGCTCTGGAAAGATAAGAGGCAGGGCTACAACTCTTATGCTAAAGCCTAAAGCTGTTGCATCCTGTAGGGGCCTTGTATTTCGTGGTGAACCTTCTATTGGTGCAGTGCAGTTTCTGCCCGGGTTAGTGTAAGGATGGGCTCTATGATCCCAGGATGCTCAAGGGCTCCAAAGGGAATAAATGATTGGCATTCTTGTGCCAAATTGCTAGGTAAGTAGATGATGCATACTTGTGATAGTTGCGATTGTGTGCTTGCTGGACAGATGTACCAATTGCTTGGTTGGCTTGCTATTAGCACCTCTGGTGCATGTGTTATTGATTATTGACTTATGGTTGGCTTGCTGGTTGTGCCCAAGGGGCTGTACATCATTTGCATTTGCATCATTGTATTCATGGAGATCGTTGGCCAATGGATCTTCTGGGTAGTGCAAGTGGGGCTTGTACGTACCGAGAGATTGGTGGGCAATTGTGATGTGCGCGACATGACAGGTTATGGAACCTTGCGGAGGATATTTCCCGCTTGGTATTATTGACAGGTTGGGTCATTGCGGTGTGGGATCCGCTTGGCCAAAGGGTGGTGCTACGAAGGGCGCTGTTTGTGACTCGGTAGCAAGCCATATGCACATTGTCGGCTATTCGATTATGCCTCGTACGTGGGGCTGTGGGATTCGGTTGTGCATGTGTGTAGGGCTGCCTTGACGTGCAAGTAGGCCTGGAGTACATCACTTGGCTTACCAGTGGGCCTGATCACAGAGGACCGGATACCTTGCTGATTGGTGGCATATTTGCTATGCATTGCATGCTTTGGGTGGTTATTGCTTGTGTGCATATTTTCTTACTGAGTTTATACTCACCCCACATATCTCCCCTTGCCTTGCAGGTATGAGATTCAGTGTACAGGTAGTAGGTCGATGGTATCGAGTCGGTTTCATGTAACTAATCCATTGTATTGTGTATTCACTAAAGAGATTATGTTTTGGGATATAAGAGTTAGTGCCCCTTGTAGCATGAATTTTATAACATTAGTGGATATTGAGTTTTGATACAATTAGTATTTGTGTGTTGCCTTTGCTTTTGATTATTTGCTACCGATTACGCTGCCCATGTTCAGAGTTAGTAACCCACTAGGTAGAGGCGGCGAACTTCTCTAAGGATGATAATAGGCCAGGGGTTCCTTGTGGCACGATGTGGGTGCACACGGTACCTGGCCAGTCGCGCTTAGGCGAGGGCGTGATAGTCCTTCTCTACAATCTTGATTTGATGATACCCAGACCAAAGATCAATCTTGGAAAACACTGTGGCTCCTTTTAGCTGATCAAACAAGTCATCAATCCTGGGTAATGGGTACTTGTTCTTAACTGTCACCTTGTTAAGCTGGCGGTAGCCTACACACATCCGCAAGCTACCATCCTTTTTCTTTACAAACAAAAGTGGTGCACCCCATGGTGATGTACTAGGCTTGATGAAACTCTTTCCTAACAGCTCATCCAACTGCTTCTTCAGCTCCTGGAGCTCTCTTGGTGCTATCCTGTATAGAGCCATCGATATGGGTGTGACTCCTGGCATCAGGTCGATGGTATACTCAACCTCTCTGTCGGGTGGCAAACCTAGCAAATCATCTGGGAAGACATCAAGGAACTTCTTTACTACTGATATATCTCCTGGGGTAGGATCCCGTGTATCTTCACCGGTGATATGGGTGAACAAAACATCTGGACCATGCAGCTTCACTTCAAACTCCTACGTAGCAGAGATGCTACATGTTGCAGCAGCTCTCCTAATACCTGTTACCAAAACCTGTCGTCCACCATCGGAAGTCAGCAGCACTTCCTTGGTTCGATAGTTCACCAAGGCATTATATCTTGACAACCAATTCATCCTTAGGATTATGTCGAATCCCCCCATGTTCATCACAACCAACCGAGCTAAGAAAACCTCGTCAACATATGAAAGAAGAACATCCTTACACACTTTTGTTAATCTCACCATTATGCCCGCAGGTAACCTAACCCTTAACGGACATGCTAGACTCTCTTCCTTATAGCTATGTTGTACAGCAAAACTCTGAGCGATAAAAGAATGCGTAGTACCAGGATCAGTCAAAGTGTAAGCAATACTACCAAAAGCTGTAAAGGTACCTACAATAACATCAGCATTCTCGGGATCATCCTCAGTCGTGATCACAAATGCCCTTGGAGCGGCTGCACTCTGATTCATGGCTGTCTGTGTCCGAGTAGGAGCAGCTTCTCGTCCACGGCCTCGGCCAACTCCAGAACCACTGGGTACGCTGTCCACTGATGCTTGAACAGTTTGAGTAGGAACAGTAACTCCGGATCTTCCAACCTAGGACACAAACTCCGGTAGTGCCCAACTTCGTTGCACTCAAAACACCTCACCTTAGACAGAGGAAGACTAGGGCGAGTGTCTCCAGAGGAAGTCCCTCAAGACTGGGTCCATGAACTCCCACAATTGTTATTGTAGCTGTTGCTCCATCCCCGACCCTAAGATGCTAGCATGGATTAGGTCTGTCCATACCCTGATCTGTTACCAGTGTTCTGGAACCTTTTGTTTTGATTCCCAGCACTCTGTGCTGAATTCCTCTTCCGAACCTCTTCCATCTCTCTTTCATTCCCCATCCAGATGACTTCTACTCGAAGAGCATCTGCAAGCATATCCTGGTAAGTCTCATAAACTTTGCACCCCATGACTGTCTGGATGCAGGATCGCAAGTCATCCCAGAAACGCTTGCATCTAGCCTCTGGTGTGGTCACATACTCTGCTGCATAGATGGATAAACGATCAAACTGGATCTCATACTCTTTCACCGACTGTCCGATCTGCTGTCGCAGACTCAGAAATTCTCGCTTGAGCTGATCCTGGTAAACATCTGTGACAAACTTCCTTCGGAACATCTCAGTAAACTGCGTCCAAGGCATGGTGATTGGTTTCGCCATGTTATGAGTTGTTGAATCCCACCAGTCCACAGCAACATTGCAAAACATGGATGCGACATACCTAGCCCACCTGTCATCAGTGCATCTGAGCTTCAACATCACTCGGTGAGCTTGACGAAGCCATTCGTCAGCTGCCTATGGGTTAGTAACCCCTGTAAAGGCATCAAGACCTAGCTTGGATAACTTGGTGTAAACAGGGTCCTCAACAGGTCCTTGATTCTCCTGTTCACAAGCTTCCCTGGCATCTAAGCGAGCATCCCTAGCGTCTTGATGCTGCAGAATCTGTGCCATGGTATGCATAATCTGTGTGGTATCCCCCGGTACTACCGCAGGTACTTGTCCACCCACGACCGGTTGCGGCTGATCGACCGATACTTGGTCATCATCCAAACGTTGCTCAGCATGTTGATTTCCTCCCACCGAATCCATTCGTACCTATATGAGAATGTTATGCATTCTTATATCAAAACTATGACCAGACTATGCACAGATAGGCAATCATGCAATCACAGTTATGTCCCTAATGACCTACTGCCTGCTCCGCTACCAAAATGAAGCGCCCCGACCCGTATTTACCGTACAGGGTAAACACGTGCCAGAACTATTCTTATTACAATAACAGACAGTACATATGATACAAATACAGTACAAGGCAAACCCAAATACAACATGCGTCACCCGATCCCGGGGACCATTATTATAATCAATACACTCCAAACCAACCATCAGCAGAGGAAATATGTTACAACAACAAGACGCAATACAGTAACAACAGCAGCAAAGAATATCCTCAAACAGCAACAACACAATAGAAAGACAAGCAGTGGAAGTCTTAGAATGAGATGCAGCGAAGCATGGATCCGGGGTCTGGTGGAGTAGAAACAGCAGCTAGCCGAACCACATACCTGTACTACGAGCAACTCATCCTACGGGATGAAACCCCGCAGGCGAGGGGTGAGTCCGAAGTGCTCACCGGTACAATAATGCACAATCATGGATAAATAGTAACATGTAGGCAGACATAATACCAATGAAAGAAAAATACCAGCAAAAAGACAAATCACCCGGATCATGACTGAGCCAAGGCTAAAAGAAATATTAGTATTACCAATTTTATCTTCGAGGCCCTGTCACTGGACAAGCTAGGGGTTAGACCTGGTTATTAACATGTTCCGGGTGCCAGAACAAACCAAGAGAGCCCAGGGATAGACATCCCAAAAATATATCCCAGGGATAGACATCCCAAATATAACAAACCGGGATAGACATCCCAAGCATAGACATGCTTATTACAAGTAACCCAGATCATAGCCACCACAAAACAGTCTCTAACCATCGAGTCGTACCACTACTTTCCTAGTGACAATTAAGTTGTCAACACAAATTCCAATTATCCAATTATCTCATCTTATCAGTTTATCCAAAGTTAATAGATCAACAACAATAACAGTAACACAACAACCAAACTCAATCAACTCAGCAGTTCAATCAAGCAAATCAATTAACAGAGAAACACAGTAGTACTATGTACAATATATCAAAGGTTATCCATCCTCACCTTAGTCGATTTTCTTACTCCTGAAAGTCCTCGAAATGTCCCGGGTCTGGTTCCTCGGGTTACTGCTCGTTATTAGCTCTTATATTAAATAATAAAATACATACACATAAGATGCACAACCATGATATGCAAATGATAACTAATATTGTAAACCGTAAAATAAAGCATTATGCCCACATGGTTATCGTCTCGGGTCATGTCCCATTATCATCATCATTTACCATTTAAATCCAAGTGCCAAAAATATACTATACATATACCCGGTTATTATTCCGGTATTATACTTTGATAATACCCTTTCCAAAATATTTGATAAAAATAATTATTACTATCACCTATTTTCTTTTCCAAAAGTAACAGCTATCATAAAATAGTCTTTCTAGAAATTAGTCACATATGTATATACATGTATATTCTCCGGTAAAACATTTCCATAGCATATATCCTTAAGAGTATAATTTAGTAATGTTTAAATCATATTATAATTACCTTAGTTTCTTGAAAATATTATAAAAAGGTAATTACTTCTTTTATTTTCATAAAATATAACCATATACTATATATTATTTTTTCCCAGAATGTATATATTCCATATCATATATATATATATATATATATATATATATATATATATTCCATATTTTATTTATGTATATACGTTTTCTTTTTTTTTAATTAAACCGGGCTGGACCATGCATAACCTACTGCACAGGTCCAACCCAAGGTTAGGCTTCAGCCCAGGCAGACCCATGCAGCGGGCGCGAATCATCAGCCTAAGCCCAACCACGCAAGGGTCCAGGTGCATCCGGATTAGCCCGACCCGTGGCTTGACCCGGTTGTGGAAATGGGTCACTCACCCACGTACAGAAGAGGAGACGGTGGCTACAGGCGATGCGACGAGACGTGAGACATGTAGGTTGTGGCTACGGCGGCGACTACTGCAGGCGGTGGAGGCGTCACTGGAGGTCGTCGGTAGCGGCGAGCTTGCACGGGAGGAGGAGACAATGTTGGGTCGCTGCGGTTGGGACCAGATGCGACTTGGGTCGTCGGCGCAGTAGGAACGAGGGAGGTGCGGTGGCTGGTTGCTGTCGAGCGAGGCGAGGAGGAGAAGATGGCGGCGGTGACGGCGTGTGAGGGGTTCGGCTGGTGGTGTTGGCGGGCGGTTGGTGGCGGCTTGGGTGGAGAGGAAGAAGAAAGAAAAGAAAAAGAAAGAAAAGAAAAGAAAAGAAAAGAGAAAAAGATGTGGCGGTGGTGTGTTTAGCTTTTGTTGTTTTACTTTTTTTTTTTGCTTTCACTGGTTTCTGTTTGCAGGAGGCAGGTTGCAGGATGAAGGTTTGGTAGAGGTTACTAGGTTTGCTTTGCAGGAAACAAGAGCAAAGGTAAGTATTTTTTTTTACCGTTGCAGCAGCTGGAAAGCACGAAACAAGGAAGCTGCAAAGAAACATCAAAAGAAGTGGGGAAGGAGAAGCCTGTCGGATGCAGCTTCATGGTAAGGAAGAAGCTTCACTTGGCAGGGGAAAACATGGTGCAAGTGTGTTACACACACCCAAGCGGGTATTGTTCGGACAAGCAAATAACTAAAACACCCTCTTACTTTATTTCTGGTCCGTTCTTTCGACGTTAAACCTGACTTTTCTCGAGATTCCTGGACCCGAAAAATACCAACTCTGGTCCATAAAATCCGCGGAAAAATCTAGGACGTGGGATAAAGGTCGGTTTCAGAATCCGATGCATAATTTACCCTGAAATAATTACCCAAGATTAATTTCATAAGGTAAATTACTATACAAAACTTTTTACAGTCCCGGTAAATTCCTAAATTTTACCCGGGCTGTTACATTTATTTTCAAAAATTAATATATTTTTTCTTTTTGTGTTGGGGAGTGATAACATAATTTATAAATTTTTTTATGAGAAATTAAGTTTCTCAAATTCATGTTATTTTATATCTCTTTTTTCCTCCTTACTGTTAAATTTATAAAATTTTAAAGAAAATAAAAATATTTTTTCCTATTTTAGTGTGTCATTATATAATAGTATTTATTTTTAAAAAAATTTAGCACCATTTTTCATTTAAAAATATTTTAATAAAGTTTTGTATAATCACTTTCTAAAATGTTCTACTCCCTTTATAATTATTTTAAAATTTTTAACTTATTTTTTTGTAAATAAATTTTTATATGGATGAAAATATGTTTATAATCTAACCACATAAATAAAAAATTATAATTTTTTCCATGAATATTTTTAAAATTTTAGGGAGGGCCAGGCCCCCCTCCGCCCTTGATTTTAAAGTAGAAAACTACTGTATTGTGTAGAATATTAAATGGAAAAGTATTTTTACAGAAAACAACAATAAATAAATGTTTTGGTCATCGTCATTATCTGAATTGGAGAGCAAAGATCTCTCCACACAGAAACTAAAATAAAAATCAAGCAAGAATCCCCGAGCTCAATCTAAACAAAAATCAAAAAGGTAAATTTTTTCAAAACTAATTCATATTTATCATAATATATTGATTTTCTTTCCTTTTAAAAAAATTAGTATAAATACATGAATTTAAATATAATATGCAACTAATTCAATATTTATTTCACTATTTAATTATATAAACTGTTTTTTGCATTACTATTTAGGTTTATAGGATTTTTGAAAATTACATGCATTTTAGAGCTAAAAAAAATGCACTGTAAAATATATTATAAATAATATATATTAGATTTCGTAAAAAATTATTAAAAATTAATAGATTTTTAAGTTTAAAATTTTGAAATTTTGATATTTTCCCCATTTTATTTTTACCATATTTAATTTTTAAGGTTATTTCTAAAAATAAATTAACTTTCCTTAATACAAGTGTAACGTGATTATACAGTTATGTGCCAAAATTTGGTTGAAACGCCCCGACCCGTATTTACCATACATAGTAAACACGTGCCGGAACTGTAACGACCCAACCAACTAAGTCCAGCATACAGTGCATACAACAGAAACTCTGGCTCAACAGCCCAAAATATAAACATCAGAAATCCGACCCTTCGGCCCAACATATAAACCGTCATCCAAACTCGGAAACATCAATAACATCACAACCGGCCCAAGGCCCAACAATAACAATAATCAGCACAGCGGAAGACTTAATAACTCTCAAAGACATTGTATGCAACACAAATGCAAACTAATGGATCCGAGTCCTGTCCGAGGGATAACGCTGCAGCCTGCCTGGAATGCATCATACCTGAACCACAAATAACTCAACCTACGGATAAAAGCCAGCAGGTGAGGGGTGAGTCCGAAGTGCCCACCAACCATGGATAGACGATCAATATGCAACACTACAAAATACTCAAGGTCGAAAACAAGCATAACAGCCAAAATAGACCAATCCATAAGACTCGACCCAAAACTGGTCCAAGACCAAAAAGACTCAAATAAAAATCCGGTTTCCAATTTTATCTTTTCGGGCCCCGTCACGGATAAGCTAGGGTCGTACTAGGTCATCAACCTGTTCCTGGTGCCAGATCAAAAAGAACCCGGGATCAACATCCCAATAACAAACTCAGGGATCAACATTCCAATCAAACCGGCATCAACATGTCCATCACAAGTAACCCAGATCATGGCCACCACAAAACATCTCTAACCATCCGGTCGTACCTCTACTTACCACGTGACAATTATATCATCATCATCCAAAACCAAATCCCATGGATCAACATCCCTAACCAAAACACCGGGATAGACATCCCAATCCAAAACCAAGGATCGACATCCTTATCACAATTTATTATTTAATCCATTACTCTTTATACCAAAAAGACACAGAGATAAACATCCAAAACTCAATGCATGGAGATAAACATCCCAAAACCAAATCATGATAATTACATCCCAAAATCAACCAAGACACTGAGATAAACATCCCAAATCAAATCACAGCAAATGCAACACCCAACAGTGCAACAATCATCAAACACAACAACCGATTAATATAGGCACATATCGAAGGAAATCCATCCTCACCTTAGCCGATTACTCAACTTTGAAGATAATGACCGGTCCAAAGCCGGCACCTCGGGAAATTGCCCGATATCAGAACCTATACAACAAGACAACATGCTCACATAAATGCACATAATCGGTATACTATGATGCCATACTACGAAACAAATCCATCCCAGTTCATATCCTTTATTATCATCTTTTACCGAAAATATTATACCGTACATATATCCAAATATAATTTCGGTACCATACTTTAATTAAAACTCTCCTTTAAATTTCTTTTATAGAATAATTATACTTTGTCTTCCAAAATAATAACAATATAATTTTCCTAGAAATTATATCATATATATGTATTTTTTCCCGAAATCATTTCCATAAAATATATTTCTTGCCAAAATATAATTACCAAATATTATTATCTTTAGAAAACCATATTTCCATAAAACTAATCATACAAAATTATTTTCTGAAAATAAATACGAATTTATAAATATACATATATATATTTTCTAAAGACAAAATACATTTCCAAACCATTATATATCTAGATAATAATTTATTTTTAGAAATCTTAATTATGTATACTATATATATATTCCAAAAGTATTCCCATAATTCTCCAGAAGTATAGTAACATTTCTTAAAATATAATCTTAATATATATCTTTTCCTAGAATAACATAATATCAATTTTCTAAAACAACATATAATTATCTTAATTTTCAAGAATCAAAGTATATATATATTTTCAAAACCCCAAACCCAGAATATTACATATAATTTTCCAAAATAGTATTTACCTTTTTTTCCAGAAATTAATTAGCAGAAATTAGTTTTATATATATATATATATATATTATTTTTTCAAGAAAAAGAATCCGGACTGCCCAGGACCCAACCCAGGCGCGACACGCCCAGAAGAAACGGGTTCTCACCTTGGGAACGACGGCGGCGGCGCGAACGTGAGGGAAGCTGGCGTGGGCAAGAGGCGACGCTGGCGACGCGAGGAGCGGTGGAAGGGCGGCGCTGCATCGTCGGCAAGAGGCGGCAGGCGCGAGGGAGGTGGATCCGCGGGTTCTCCGCCGGGTCAACGGCGCGTCACGGCCCGTCAGGCGGTGGAAGAGCTCGGGGGCGACGGGGTTGAGGCCGCGACGGCACGGCGAGCATGTTGGTGGCGACGGTGTCGTGCACGGTGGCGCCGATCTCTTTGACATGTACAGTGACCCGAGGGTGGCTACTGTTCACTCGAGTTTCTTCCTTTTTTTTCTTTTTTTTTCTTTTTTTTCCTTTTTTCTATTTTTCTTTCATTTCTTGTATTGTATTTTTTTTTCTTCTTCTTTCTTTTTTTTCCTCTCTGTTTTTTCCAGTTTTTCTTTTTTTTCTTTTTTTTCTCTTTTTTCTTTTATTTTCTTTTCTTCTCTTTTTTTTTTCCTTTTCTTTTTTTTTCTCTCTTTTTTTCCTTCCTTCCTCTCCTCTTCCTTTCTTCCTCTTCCCTGCTCTTATCCTGCTTTTATACACAAACTTAGCCGCCACCAATATGTTAGAACTCATGGTTCATTGCAGGTTTTGATAATTGACAAACCAATTCATGATCATGACAAGATGAAGCAAAAAGAAATGAAGCCTAATCAATCCTCAAAGCAAAAGAAACCAATCAAGAAGCAAAGGATCAAAGTGAATGATCACAAGAATTGAAGAGCCAAGAAAGAAGAGTTAGATCCATAAATTGTACAAGGT